>JAQIUQ010002428.1:0-156998 GCA_030378365.1 Hybognathus amarus | reverse complement strand
CATTTACGAATTATTTAATTCAGTTATTTGACACAATGCTTGCTGCAGATAACAGATGAATGATAGCAGGTTTAAATTAAATGGCAGTATGAAATCATATGTTGAATTCAAATTAGATGATCTTCTATATTTATTCATACAGATAGGAATGCTGTTTTAAGTTTACCCTGAAATGTTAATTGAATGCATTAACTCATCAGAACATGTACTAACATGTTTGCGAGGCTGCTGTTGTTTCATGCATGAACCAAGTATGGACTCCTATTGTAATTAGGGGTTGCTCTTTCATTCTGTTCATTATCTTAGTTCATATGTTCACTAATCGTGTAGTCAAATGTTAAAAGAACCATTAAATCCAGGTAATTAGAACATGTATTATTCAGGACAACTATTATTGTAAAGATGTCTATCATAGACAACAAATGCTGTCTAAAGTTGTTGTCGTTGAATCATATGTGTGTGTGTACCTAATTTAAACTCTTGTTTGTATAGTGTGTAACCACACGTTTGTCAACGATATATATTTAAAGAATATTTATGTAAAAACTGCATATATGTTGTTCTGTAAGCTAGCCATTCTCTCAACATTAGCCAACAGAAGCACCTGTATGACAAGTGAACATTGATCGCAACAGGTCGGCTCGCATAAAATGTAATTTCTTGCTTGTACGTCAGGGCAAGTCTTCACAGTATGTGCATGTAGTTTCGAAAATTTGATTGCCAGTAACCACTAGTGTGTGTACTGCACATCCAGTAATCTTGGCAGAAAGACGCGAATCAACGACCCTATAAGTACATACGGTCAATATACAGCATAACCATACCGCAAGACGTCCTGGAGCTGGTTCAGAAAAGGAGATTAAGTGAAACTTTGTCGGTATGTGTTAACCCTGAAATGAGGGAGACTCTGGGTTCCCTTCCGTCCTGGGAACTCCAACGTGTCGCTCGGCAGTTTGCCTGGCCGGCTGGCGATCACGTGACTAGGCAACCTCATCACCTCTGATAGACTGAAACGAGCCAATAACAATTGGCATGCAATCTTTGCATTCCGCGGGAGCCTTGCCTAAGTCAGCGCGGATCTGAAGGCGGGAGTAAGCATTCGCATCATGCTGTTTGCTTCGGAGCCTCGCACAGAGCTCACCTGCTGTTCTCGAGGATAAGACGAGCTGAAGAAAGAAGAACTCTTCTGACGGCGGCTGGTGTGACGCGCTTTGTGCGATCGGCGCGACTGAGAGCAGCACAAGGGCCTTTGCAGTTTCACCCGGAAGTGTCTCTGCCGTGCTGATCCGCGGTGCTTTGGCGCTTCAAAGTGCTTCTTCTTCTTTTTATTTCATTTTCCTTCTGAAGAGCTCCACGGTGTGTTCGCGTCCTCTCCAGGACGTCCGACTCATCCCGTGCGCTTCTGTGGATGCGGTCGATCTCTCCCTCAGGAAGATGGCCATAAACACTGCCTCGTGCTTAGCCGCACGCGGAGGCGGGGTTTGTGGATGAGTCATGCTCTCATTGCGGGAATCTACTGCGTGATGCGTTCGAGACTGAGATCCCTGACATGGGTCCCTTCAGAGAATCTAACGGTCTGGTTCGTCTGCTGGTTCAGTTTAGCACACGGTTATTCTGTGATTACTGTCGGTGAGAGATGAGGATTATGTGAGAAACGCGACAGGTGAAGACCCCTGTCGGGCGCCTCATGCCTCTAGTTGCACGCTGCCGTTGGCGCTTCCAGTGGAGCGGCCGCAGCCCTCTCGGGCGGCTCCGGTTGTCTCCTTCCGGCACGCCATCTGAGGATCGGGTGTCGATCGCTGCATCGGAGGAGAGCGGTCTTCTGGTGAAGACTTGACGGCGCTGCCCCTCTTCCGGTGGGTGGCGTCGGTGAGCCTGACCCAGCAATGGCCGCTATGCTCAGCGCGGCGCGCCTGAACGTCGGAGCTTGCGTGGAGCCCACCGGGTCCCGAACCTTCGCGGTTAGATGATTGGTGCCTTAGAGCAGGTCGTGCTTGTTCATGGCCCGTCTCAGTTCCTTTCTTCCGGAGGTGCATGAGGAGTTGCAGGCGCTTGAGACGGCAAACCCTGTGTCCCCGCGTCTTCACGCGGAAGCCGGCGGGGCTGGCCCTGTTCCCATGAGAAAGAGCAGCGCGTTCGCATTCTCAAGTGCGGTCACAGGGACATGGTGCTACGGCACCTCAGCCGGTCTGGGCTTCAGGTCAACTGGGACAGAGTAGACTTTGCCCCGTGCAGAGGGTCTGATTGTCTTCGGTATGAAGTCGGACTCGGCTCGCCCAGACGGCGCGCCTTTACGGAGGAACGCGGTCCAGTCAGTGCTCACCTGCCTCAGGTCCTTTCGCAGGGCAGACAGCGGTTCCACTGAAACCATTCAGAGGCTCCTGGGGCATATGGCAGCCGCAGTAGTGCAGCTCTGCCGTGCATATGTGACCGCTTCCAGCACTGGCTCGTGCGGGCACGTTCAGGTGTCTAGTAACCCCGCACTGTCGCCAGAACCTTCTCCCCATGGTCTCGATCCTGCGTTTCTCGGTCCGGAGTGCCTTAGTCCGGGTTCCAGGCATGCTGTGGTTCTCACGTATGCCTCTGCCATGGGTGCGCGGGCCACGTACAAAGCGGCATGCAGTCTCGGGTCTGTGGACGGGGACCACCAGGCTGCATTGGCATATCAACTGCCTGGAGTTGCAGTTTGTGCCGCCTCAGGCGGAGTTTTCAAGTCGAGCACGTACTGGTTCTGGACCCACAGCACTGCGGCCGTTGCCGTATATCAACCACCAAGGTGGTCTACGCTCCCGCGATGTCCCCGGCCTCACCTCCCACCTCCTCCTGTGGAGTCAGAAGCTATCTGAGGTCACTTCGCGCCACCATATTCCAGGGGAGCTCAACTGTGTGGCAGACCGAGCTTTCACGGTTGCCCTCCCTGCCAGGAGTATGGTGACTCCACCCCCAGGTGGTTCAGCCTGATCCTGGAGTGTTTCCGGACTCGCAGCAGGTAGACCTGTTTTGCTTCTCTGGAAGCGACCCACTGCCAGTGGTTTTACTTCCTGTCCAGGGTACCCTCTGCACAGACGCCCTGGCCCTCAGCTGGCCCCGGGACCTGCGAATGCGTTTCCCCAGTGAGCCTTCTTGCACAAGACACTGTGCAAGGTAGAGGGAGGACGAGGCAGCAGGTCCTGTTAGTGGCGCCGTGCATCTGGCCCACCAGGGACTTGGTTCACGGAACTCATGCTCCTCGCGACAGCCCCTCCTTGTCCAATTTCCTCTGAGGAAGGACCTTCTTCTCAGAGATGGGGCACTCATGGCACCCGTGTTCAGACCTCTGGAAACTCCATGTCTGGGTCCTGGGAGCGCAATCGGTATCTCAGTGTGATCTACCACAGGCTGTGGTAAACACCATAAATTCTGCTGAGAGCTACCTCTACTGAGGCGCCTCTACACTTCGAAGTTGAACCTGTTCGCGAAGTGGTCCTCCGCGGGAGGACCCCCGAATTTGCCCGATCAGAAATCGTGACTTTCTTCCCTACAAGATGGTTGGAGCATAGCCTGTCCCCTTCCACCTCAAGGTGTATGTTCAGCAATAGCTGCGCATACAATGTAGTAGAAGGTAAGTCCATGGGGAAGACGACCCTGGTCATCAGATTCCTCAAGGGTGCTAGGAGGCTGAAATCCGCCATGCTTTGCCACTTGTACCTCTTGGGACCTAGCTTCTGGTACTGAGAGCTCTCCAAAGTCTTCCCTTTGACCTTTGCTGACAGTAGAGCTGAATATGATAAAGATAGCGGGATCTGCAGGCTTTTTTGGTCGACTGAATGGTGCCTAAGAGTTATGTGCCCGCATGTGCCCAAGGTTCCTATCACTCCCTTCGCGGACCATGTGAGTGAACTGCAAGTGCTGCCCCAGGAGGAGGCAGACCCAGCTAGCTTTCTCTGTCCAGTCCTGGCCGCGCGGGTTTACATTGACAGAACGCAGAGCTTCAGGACCTCAGACCAGCTCTTTGTCTGGTGAGGCCCAGGCCCAGAAGGGAAGGCTGTCTCCAGAGCACGAGGTTAGCCCACTGGTTCGTGGATGCTATCACCCAAAGCGTATGAAGCTATGGGTGAGCCTTGTTCCTTCCAGGTTGCTGTGCTCAGCTCCACGAGAGGGTTGCCGCTTCCTGGGCTTTGGTTCAAGGCACCTCGCTGACAGACATCTGTAGAGCTGCGGGCTGGGCACAGAACACGTTCGTCAGATTCTACTGCCTACGTGTGGAACCTGTTTCTCCCGAGACTCGCTACGGCGAGTGGTGCGAGGGCATAGGTCTGTGTCGGCTTTGCTACGCCCACTCCGTGGCCTCAGCCGGATACTGTGCGTTTGCTCTCCTGTAGCGCTGCCTGTCGGGTTAGCCCTCGGGAGTTCCTCCATCACCTCTTTGGTGCCCTGACGTGGCTCACGCGCAGCGCAGGTCTCACCACCTCAGGGGAGTTGTTTGTGTAGACTGGGTGTTATGTCCAGTGGCTCTTCAGTGACTCATTATGCCACGTGCAGTCCAGCCGTGTCTTCCCGTGACAGACTCGCTTGTCGTCCCTGTTGTGTATGCTCCCATTCCCCTTGGGTTGGGATTACCTCAGGGACTGCCATATGTTTCACTATCCCCCTGGACTGAGTACATATGTGTATTCCAGGCCTTCTTCCAGGCGGCTGGAGTTCCGCAGCGTCCCTTCCTTCTTGGGGTTGGGGCACGCTTTCCCAGTGTTATCCAAATGTCCACTGATTGGGTCTTGCGGAACAGCAGTGTGACTCCCTAGCTACCTGACCGTCATTTCCGAAACCTGCGTGGGAGCTGCAGCTAGGTGCTGGAAGGGGCCAGCACCAGTGCCATTTTATTAGGGATCCCATCGTTCAGGGAACTCCCCGTGACCACGCTGCGAAGTTCCCAGGACGAAGGGAACGTCTCGGTCACGCGCAGTAACCCTCGTTCCCTGTAGACAGGGAAGTCGAGACGTGTCCGTCCTTCGCCCATGTTGTTGTACCTTTGTGGAGGGTGGGATTCTGTTCGGCTCCTCAGCGGAAGCGTCTATGCAATGCTTCACTTCTGCTTTCAGATCCGCGCTTGTAGGGCGGCTCGTGGAATGCAAAGATTGCATGCCAATTGTTATTGGCTCGTTTCAATTCTATCAGAGGTAATGAGGTTCCCTAGCGTGATCCCAATTCCGTCAGGGAACTCCCGTGACGACACGTCTCCGTTCCTGTACTCAGGGAACGAGGGTTACACACGTAACTCGAGACGTTTTCTGTTTCAGAAGGGGGGGTATATCAAACCCGAGAAAGCAGAGTAAGTCAAGCCCGTTTCTGAAAGAGAGGTAACCTATATCTCAGAGTCAGTTACCATGGGAACTTACTCTGTGAACCTAACCTGGTCAGGAGCAGGTTTTCTCTCAGTAAACCTCGAGAGTTTCTTGCGGTCTTCTCCCTTTTTTAAAGAGGAAGTACTGTTTAAACACCAACAATAGATACTAAAATATATTTACACATTCTTAAGAGAATATATATTGTTTGACCATGGTTTAATTGACTAAATCTGTTTTGCAGCACTTCTGCCAAAAAATAAAAGGATTAAAATGTTTGCTAAACTTTTGATTACCACCATTTTTGATCATATATTTCTATTAAATCGTTAAAAAAAATTTGAATAAAAAACATTTAATATAACTCGAATTATTTTTCAAACATAATTTATATAAGTTATTTAACAATAAAAATAAGATGTTAATCTTACTTATAATCAATTATTGAAGTAAGTTGATTATGTTTTATTGAACAAATGTTTAATTTATTTAACGTCATTTTATCTGATGACAATAATAACTGTAATTTAATAATGCAGTTTATATATTTAATAATTGTTTAATACCATAAACCGTGATATTTTCGAGACGGTTGCATACTGTGAAACTCTCTCCACATGGGGAGTACCCACCCCACCCTCGCTGTTAAACAAGTTACTCAGCAACTTTTACCCATGTTTTAAATTAACTACTTTTTACTTGAGTAGATTTTTAGACTGGTATTTTTACTTTTACTTAAGTAAACATTTATCAAATTAATAGACCATTTCACAAGATGCAAACAACACTGGTCCAGAAACACTTCCTGTTTCAGTTTGTGAACTGTTCTCTCATTTCACATGTAAAGAAAACATCTTAAAGATGTTTGTTTAACTTTTTGATTCAGTTTTAAATGTTCTGTTGGTTGTATTTTATCCCAGCTTTTATGTAGTGTTAAAAAACTGAAACAGGAAGTGCTTCTGGACCAGTGTTGTTTACATCTTGTGAAATGGTCTATAGAAGCCTACTTTAGGTTGAATAACATTCTTCCAGTTTCACCTCTGATATTATAACAGTATGTAGCGTGTAGCCGCACAATTAACTGATATGCTACACTCTAACAATGTTATTCTGTATGGGCCACTGCGATCAAAAGCAAGGAACGTCTTTTAGAGGGAGGAAACAACGGATGCAGGTGAGTGTATAAGCAAAGATTGAGTGCTTTATAATTTGTTTTGATTAAGATCAACCAAATAAACAAATAACATTTGTTGAACAAAAGGGAAAATCACTCATCAACTGTTTTTTCTCTGAGGGTGAAAGATTCAACAACCTCAGTTCAGTACAGTATTCACACTCAATTCAATGTGGAAATAAAAATAAATTGAAAACAACACTGTGTCTGTTCTTTTCACATCAAGTCCATAAACAAATTACATCAACAAAAATAAAATATTAGATTCAAAACCCCAATTGTGTGAAATTTAGATGTAAATATAAGTTTGATTCACACACAGAGCAATGATTCAGAATCTTTTTTACAGCAATTCACTTTTCTCAAACAACAGAGTCCAACAATGTGAAATAGAATCACTGAATTCAATGAATTTGACTCAGTTGAACAAAACACAGGGGATGGATGATTCAGTTCAATGAGTCATTTGACTCTTGGATCAGTTTGAGTTTCAAAAACAAAGTTCTCTCCTTTCAAAGGCAAAAAAATCGACGTAAACTTAGAAAAATGTCCCTTATGTGTCCAAAACAAAGAAAATCAGAACAGTCCTACCATTTGATGGTCTCTCAAAGCACAGATGAAGGTAGATTTAGTCCGAGGGCAGCTAGCTCGCCATTTGTGCATGTATAATCGTTTTGTCTCGAACCGACGTTTCCCTCCTGGAGATTATACTCGACACAAACCAGGAATACTCACAGGAATCTTCGTTCACATGCATGGAAACAGAACACAAAACAAAAAAACAGCCTTGCAAAACACAAGGCAATGCAACAATCAGTATCTGATTCAAATATACATATATACATCTCAATTATCATATCAACTTTTATAAAATCAAATCGCTCTAAATCATGACACAATTATGCATTTTTTCCCTTTTTTACACGTGGTAGCTTTAGCCCATGTGCTATTCAATTCAGCTTGTGCATTACATGCGGCCTATTCTACGGTGGCGTATTGCATTCACTTGAAGAAAAAAAATCTAATCTGTTTTTCTGAATTAACAAGTTAATTTTCCATGAGAAAATTTTTTTTGCTCTGTTTTTCTGAATTAACGAGTTAATTTTTCACTGAGAAAAACATTTTTTGCTCTGTTTTTCTGAATTAATGAGTTAATTTTTCATGAGAAAAATTTTTTTGCTCTGTTTTTCTGAATTAACGACTTAATTTTTCATGAGAAAAAAAGTTTTTGCTCTGTTTTTCTGAATTAACGACTCTAATTTTTCATGAGAAAAAAGTTTTTGCTCTGTTTTTCTGAATTAACGACTTAATTTTTCATGAGAAAAAAAGTTTTTGCTCTGTTTTTCTGAATTAACGACTTAATTTTTCAAAAAATTCATTCAAAAACTTACAAAAAAATTCATATCTTAATCAGAAAACAGAGCAAAAAAAATTTCTCATGAAAAATTAACTCGTTAATTCAGAAAAACAAGCAAAAATTTTTTCTCATGAAAAATTAACTCGTTAATTCAGAAAAACAGAGCAAAAAAATTTCTCATGAAAAATTTACTGATTAATTCCAGAAAAACAGAGTAGATTTTTTTTCTTCAAGTGAATGCATCAACCACTATAGGTGTTAATATTTGAAGGCATGTTTCCTTCAATGTAATCCCAGCTAAGATCCCGATCCGATTAATTCAGAAAAACAGAGCAAAAACTTTTTTTTAATGAAAAAATAACTCGTTAATTCAGAAAAAACAGGAACAAAATATTTTTTTCCATGAAAAATTAACTCGTAAATTCAGAAAAACAGAGCAAAAACTTTTTCTCATGAAAAATTAACTCATTAATTCAGAAAAACAAGGCAAAGAAATTTTTCTCATGAAAAATTAACTCGTTAATTCAGAAAAACAGAGCAAAAACTTTTTTTCTCATGAAAAATTAACTCAATTCAGAAAAACAGAGCAAAAACTTTTTTCTCATGAAAAATTAAGTCGTTAATTCAGAAAAACAGAGTAGATTTTTTCTTTCAAGTGAATGCAATAGAGCATCACAGTCCCGCCCACAGCCCGAGAGAGCGCTGGTGCCGGAAGTAAATTTCCCATTCATTTCTCCCATTGACATTTTGTAAAATCCATATCTAAAGAGTATTAGAGCATGTCTGAGGATAACCAGCTACGGCTGAACTCATAAGCATACAACATATCATTTCGAGTGAAAAAACGAAAAGAAAATCCAAAAAAGTCGAAGGTACAAGCCTGTGTACATATTTTCATTTCCGAGCAAAGGAACTACTCCTCCCATAAACCACCGCGCCTCACTGAAGTCGGACTGAAAGCCACCGTGAAAGTAACCTGACTCCGCCAGATGGATTTGCTCCGCATATCCATCTGGAAACCTTGCCGTTGAAGAAGTTTGGTAAGGGGCGAAAATACTGGTTAGCTGATTGGCCTATGTTGGTGATAGACGGGCCAAATCAGACCAATCAGATCAACGGAAGCACATGACGTACTAACTTGCTGCTGCAGGTAAAGGCTCGTTAGCTCAGCAAATAAGCAACATGTCGGCAAAGGATATTTGCCCGTTTATGTAACTAGAATTTGCGAATAAAAGGCACCATTTCAGCTGCCCGGTCCATATTTCACAAGAGGATGCAAGAGAAAAAAGCATTAGCCAACGGCTAAAAGAATTCAGAGACTACCGCTGTCTGAAAATGTTTCTAGAGTCGCGATTGCTTCCGCTTGATTGCGTCACACCTCAGACCCGCCTCAAAGCCAACGCTGATTGGACGTTCGTTCTGAGTGAACTGCTCCCGAATTTTCTTTAAACGGAAAGTATCCAGACTCGATCTGCGAGTGAAACCTTGAAAGCTCGCGAGATCAGGATGGTCTCTTGAGGCTACCCGTGAAGAGCCTTTTGAGTGACATGCGAATCTGACGACGCAGCCGCGTGAACTTATTCCTCCTGTGAATTTAATATACTGAATGTGCAGGGAAACTCCTTTTCCTCGATTTCACTGAAGCTTATGCACATGCTAAAATATTGAGCATCAGGCTCGCTCATTGGCTCTGCTGTGGCTACTGTACATCCAATGGCGGGGGCGTCTCTGAGGTGCGACCAATGAACTCAGCCCTGACGTCATTACGCGATCGTCAGTCTTCAAACGCCTTCACGGGGTTTCAGACACGTGACACGAGCTTCCACCAATCAGATGCATCATTTTTCATTGTTCAGGATTGTTCAGGATTGTGGGTAATGAAGTACTTATCCAATTACATCGCAGAATAAAAGGCATTTACCTTAAACAAGGTTAGTGCCCCATGAACTTTTGGCGTTTATATGAGCATATACAATCACTTAGTACAGCCGTAGCTGGTTTTAAGTCTATCATGTATGGTTACGTTTTATGGCTTATATCCCAAATGTCAATGGAGAAATTGCATTGAATTTTTACTTCCGGCACCGGCTGTGGGCGGGACTGTGATGCTCTATACGCCACGTACTATAGACCTTATGTAGCCCCGCCCCTTTTCAGTGCTGCGCTCTGTCTTTTGCCTTCCGTGTCTGGAATTTTGACAAATCTTGCATGGGTATGAATGAACTGCTCGTAAAACATTTCCCGGTCGACATTTGTTAAGACATCTGCTTTACAATGCTTATGATAAACATTACAATGCTCATGATAACTTTTGGTAACTCTACAATAAGTAAATCCACTTCACCAGCTAATTACTCCTAGACAGCGATGCCATAGAAATATACAGAGCGAGCGCGAAACCGGAAGTTCAAAGACAATATTCTAAAGATGACGGCGCCCACGTTTCTTGGTGCATAAGGTCTATTCAACTCAGCTCTTTACTAATTAATTTTCGAGATCGGCACATCTGTCATATGGAAAATAAATTAATATCTGGATTTTCACTCACCATTCTCATAAAAGAAAGATCGTTCTCATCATTGCACTCCGTTTCGATGCGGTCCAAAAGTCCATCCATCTGCTCGTCTCCGATCAATTTACTCTTCTCTCATCTTTGTCAACTTTTCAGCTAACGTATCAACTCCAATTCTTCAGATGCACTTAGTTTTAAAGAATATGAACTTGTAGCACAAAGAGTTTAAAGAAACGCTCCGCATTGCTGTCTCATCTCATCCGCGCTCTCACTCTCCGCATGTTCCCGCTACTGACAGCGCCCGCGCTGACTCATGGGTGCGCTGCATCAATGCGCTGCTGCCATTGGCTCACTAAGGTGTCAGTCACCACAGCGCGATGTGATTGGGTGCATTTCTGTCCATCCGAAATATTTTTTCTTTTAACCCCTTACTGGCAATCAATATTATCTGGGTTCACAAGTAAGTTACTCTAAAATAGTTATGAATTATTAACAACACATGACATCTTCAACAGATGTAGTTAAATTAATGTAATAGTTATCATCTAGAAAGTATTGATCTAACATATTACTAAATCCTATATAAACCTCAACCACTTGATTAATACAGGAGGAGAGACAAGAAACTGCACTTTAAATGCTTTCAAATTAACAATATACAATTGCATGAATTATTCTTGAATTGATTCAAAGTGTGTAGAGGGAGAAGGTTACATAAAAATATACCTTTTAAAAATGTATGTTAAATCCACTATTGTTTTATACTGAATTTGTCTATAGTTTATGCAGTAGCCTATTTAATGTAATTGCTATCATATTTTATTTTAAATTACAGAAGAATTGAAGAGTAATCCCTTTAATTAAATTACAATATTTAGATTACTCAGGGTCGGCGCTATAGAGCTGGTAAGTCTCCGCCCATCCGTAAACTCCAAGTGGACCTCTTGAGGTTGAAAGCGCGTCAATGCAAGTGAATCAGAAATACTATTTCCTGATTCCCAATTGTGCCCCATGAATTTAACATATGTTGTCAGTGAATTTTTTAGATAATTTCTCATGTAACAAGTTTGACAGTTTATTGTATGATTCTTTGGCTAGCAGTTGTGGAATAGACATAACGAAGAAAGACTACACGTCCATATGTGACGTCGCCGCTGAACACATTTTCCCTCCACAAATTACGTGCTTTTCACCACGCTCTAACTAGTTTGTCCTTCTCCTGAAAGAAGGCGGTGAAGTGCACCAAAGTCACAGGCATGTTTAGCGGGATCCGTGTGTTAGTGGGTGATGTATATCAAACACGTCGAGAGTTGTAGTTCACAAGTGCTCTCACATAGTTATTGAAGCCGTATGAAAATTCTACAAGCTAAATTGTAGCATTCTTTACACGAAACATTATATAAAAAATTCACAGACAACATATGTTACATTCATTGCAAAATTCAAACGGGATTAGAAAATAATTATTTTCTCTCATTCACTTGCACTGACGGTTTTTCAACCTAGAGGTCCAGCGGGGTTAGCCTAAGGGGCCGGGACTGTGACCGGCCCCACGGCCGCCCCCTAGTGCTCATTGATGCCCCTCCTACCACAGTTTCTAATACAATGCTAAATCATAAATCAGATGTAGGCTATACAATACCAAATGTCCAGCAATCTATTTAAATAGTACATTGTGTTTAATTTGTTGTCTAATTGGATCTAATATGTGTTGGTGCCAAGAATTTTCACGTGAAGAAATAGATATATCCAATCCGACATCCCATTGTAACTGCTGTAATGGTCCAGTGGCAGAACTTCAGACTGGCGTGCGAGAGATTCTGGGTTCTAATCTTCTCTCATCGTTAAAATCGATTATGTTTATCAGTGGTTGTCAAGCAGGGACATGTTTGAGTGCATTTTACTCCGTGATTTCACCGGTACGAATAGAGATTTCTCCGCAACAGATCAAGCGCGCGTCCATGTGAAGATGTTTGTTGTGGCAGCGCGAGCCACAAGAGAACACTTTATCAGCACCACAGATCGAGTCAACGAGCACTTTGATCACTTGATTTAAAAAACAACACATTTCAGCGTGCTATATCGCCTCTTATTTAACAAATGAATGCTCTGCTAGGTAACCGGATATGTTTTATTTATTTGCATTGGTACCGTGCCGCGAGATGTATAAAAGTGCTGGAACAACATCGACCCTGGCAAAAAGTGGTGGGGAAATTCGCAAATAATAATTATAAATAATAATTATAATAATAAAAGGTGTTTCGTTTTTTTTGCTTCAAAATTTTTCTTAAACAACAGTGCCCCCCGCTGATGACCCAATGCCCCTCCAGTAGATCTGCTCTGGCGCCGACTCTGAGATTACTTGGTAATTAATTACACCAAAAACCTCTTTTTGTCTGGCGCTGTTGCCATGGTGACTCGTAATATCTGCGCTCCATTGATAATGGCTTTTTATAGTTGTGGTGCACGCGCTTAACTCAGAGTCAGTCAACTCAGAGTTGATTGAACCAACTCATTTCAGCTGTTCTGTAACCGAAAACTCACGAGTTTCCTATCTCAGGGAAAGTCAACTCAGAGTTCAAGCTTTAACTCAGAGTTGGTTGAACCTCCTTATTGAAACGGGCCCCTGCTCCATTCTCATTTGTGTTTAATCTGCCGGAGTCTCTTCGTACTATTTATATATTCCGATTCAAACGTACACTGAATGAAAACAGCGCGCCTCTCACTCTCCCCATCTGCTTAGACCGACCGACTGCTATGGGTATCTACACCCTCATCCAAAGGCAGGGCGGGAATATGCAGCTCATTTGCATTTAAGGTGGTACACCCAAAACAGCTCATTTTTAATCAGGCCCCAAAATGAAATTTTCAAATGGTTATAATAAATTAACTGTGGGGTATTTTGAGCTGAAACTTCACAAATACATTCTGGGGACACCTGAGACCAATATTACATCTTGTAAAAAGGGGCACAATAGGTGTCCCTTTAATGTATACGCTTCTACAGCTCAAATATTTAGCCATACGCCACAATACATTCGAATCGCAAACCACAGAAATCTCTGTGCATCTTAATCCTCAGCAAGAAAATCTCCTTAACAATCGTTTTCTTTGAAACAGAAAGAGTTTTTTCTAAAATCAAACCGATGAAATAAATCTATTACCAAATAATAATAAAAAGAAGAATAGATCAACTTTTTTTATAAACCATTTTAAAGACAATAAGTCATTTACGGCTTTTATTTTACAATTATTTTATTCACTTTGAAATCAAATATAGATATACATTTTATATACTGGTCTTGTTGTTTTCAAAGTATAAAATATAAAGCACACTATGCACACACGTACACACACAAAAAATGTCTTTTGATAATGTAGAGCAAAAGCAATGTAACCTTACACTTGAATTTCTGTCATAGCATTAAAAAAACTAAACAAAAAGCAGTGCTATTCTGAATATCCTATTCAATGCTAACTTTTGATGATGTAACATTAATCATTGTCGGACATCAGCACTTTGGAAACCTTGTGTTTATTTAAACTGTGCTAAATAAAGTGGATTGGACTGGTTAATTATCATTCAAACTCTTTGATATTCTTTCTTTCAGTTGATTAATTTCATTCAGGGTGTTCTGTAACTCATTAATTCCTTTCCTCGTTTCATTAATGAATTTCTCTGATGCTTTCTTCATCTCCTCTTCCTTCTCCTTTTCCTTAATCTTCTCTTCCTTTGTTGGATTTGCAGACTCATGGTAGTCAATGGGGAATGAGATCTGTTTGATTAAAACATTCTTACAAGTATCTTCCTTTGTGTTCAGCAGAAGAAATAGACACATAGAGGTTTGGAACAACATGAGGGTGACTAAATACTGACAGAATTTTTGGGTGAACTAGCCCTTTAATTTTTCTTTTTTCTGTATTTTATTTTGTATTTTTTACATATCTTCCCACTCTTTCACATAATTTGAATTGACATAACCACTAAAAAATATTTCGAGTCATGTATTTTCGCCTCAAGAGTGGACCAGAGCTGGTTTAATGCATAGCTGCGTCCTGAATAGCCAGATTAAACTGTAAACTGTTCAAATATTGGGTGTTAACCTACGTAAATATTGTAATGAAATAGCCTAAAAAATAATAATGATAAAACATAGGCACATATATAGCCTATATTCAAATGTTAATCGTACCTTGATGCGATTTTGTGGGGTTTTCTTTTTATTGTCTACAGAAATGGACAATGGTGAATATACACTCACCTAAAGGATTATTAGGAACACCATACTAATACTGTGTTTGACCCCTTTCGCCTTCAGAACTGCCTTAATTCAAAAAACTTTTCTTAAGGAAAATTGGAATATGTTGAAATAAGTACAAAAACTTGGGGAGAACAGTCATCTTGATTAGGCTTATACGCCCAGCAAGAGAAAGCGGCAACTTAGCCCAACGTTCCATGTCAGACTCAACCTCTTTAAGTAAGGGGACAAAATTTGAAAGATACATTCCGGTTAAAGTATTTGGTCACAATAATACCCAAATACTTAAATCCATCAGCCACCCATCTAAATGGTAGGGTGAATGTGCAAGGTTATTTGCCAAAGAATTTACAGGGAACAATTCACTCTTATGAAAGTTAATCTTATACCCTGAAATTTTACCGACATGGTTTAGAATGTTCAGAATAAACGGAATAGAAGCCTCTGGATCAGAAAATAAAGAGTAAAAGATCATCCGCATATAGGGATAACTTATACTCTCTACCCAGTCGATTTATGCCTTTAAAATTGACATCCTCACGAAGCCAGATAGCTAAGGGCTCAATGGCAAAGGCAAAAAGCAAAGGCGACAAAGGGCACCCCTGTCTAGTGCCCCTCTGAACAAAAAGGTGGTAAAACCACACCATTAGTCAACACAGATGCCTGTGGAGAGACATACAATAGTTTGATCCAGGAAATAAAACTATTAGTAGGGAGGTTAAGCCCAAAAAATAGGCCTTTGACTTCAAGTCATGATGCAAAGGTCTCCTTTGGTATGGAAGTACCTTAGGGTCATACAAATAAATTTATCCTAAGACACAAGTGAGATCACACTTTGTATCAGAAATAAACATGTTTTTTTTAAAAATGGCCGCCAATGCGCCGAAAATACTCTAGAGCCCATATCTTTCCTTCTGTTATCGCTACAATGACAAATTTAGTGTCAAAGTGTACATTTTTGGGGTCAAGGAATCCAATGAAATTGGTTTCAAGTTAAAAAAAAAATTAAAAAATTTCCCCATAGCATGACAATTGGGGGTAAATATGCACATTTCACATAGAAATTATGTCATCAGTGTGACTTTACATATCTTTTCATTCAAAAACTTTAATTTTGTATTTAGCAGTGCAGCTACTTCTGTACATTACATTTGTCCTAAGTAGCATGAGATTTCGACCAGTCAGGAGTAGCCTATAGCAAATCAGTTCCTGCAACAACACATCCCATCTTCACCAGGAGCTGTGACAGCTGTTGAAGGTCAGAGGTGACAGGTTAACACTTTAAGGTTCGTATGACTTTCTCGTTAAATAGAAAAATGTTTTTAATGTTAGATAACTAATAACTAGCTAGATAGTTGACTATGGAAAACCTCTTCTCGAGAATACTGAAGGCAAAAATTATCCTTATAATTTGTATTAATTTAAATGCACTTGCTGCAGCTAGCAGACCTAGGCGAGGCAGCTCGCGCGCCTATTGGCTGCTCTGCGGTAGAGCCCTGCGCTGGACTGTTTTCTTCATCCCGCCCGCGCCTGGCGAATTTCTGACCATTACCGCCTACTCCCGCAACATATGTGCTCCACTCCCAGCCGCTCCCACAATATGTATGTCCACTCCCGTCTGCACCCGAAAACTCTGAGAATTTATTCCCGCACAATAATAGAGATGCATTGATTTTGTGTCTTCTCCCATCCCACAGGAAAAAACACGTATTTGTATTGCTATTATTAAAGAGAATCATGGGGTTGTTTTTTCGTTACCCTGGCCTGCATGTATTCTGACGCACTGATCAGGAAGATGAATAGTAGTCCAAATGTCAGACTTGCCTTGCTTAGGTTTTGTGCTGTAAATACCTCGTTTGAGGATCTTTTCCACATCATTTATTGGCATCTCCATCATGTCGCTAGGCTACCTCCCGATCCCGCAGTTTTTTTTTTTAGCCGCCCATTTCCCGCCCGCAGCAAAGTTCAAAGTGCCCGCTCCCGCGTGATTTGCGTTGGGTCTTGCGGGACTCAATCCCAATGCAGCCCTCCACTCTGCGGCAACTGCTGCAACCTATCGAGGGACTGCTCAGACGTCACGTCCCGCACGAAGGGGTGTGGCTTATGCCTATATAAGCCAGAGCTTGATGGGATGCTTCTTGGTTTTCATCGACTGAAGCGAAACCAGATGGTAGCACAATCAAGTTCTTGGTTTGAGGATGACCTTGTAGTCATTAGGCCCGAACTCAAGGCACGACGCGCTGAACAGAAAGTGCATGTAAGTCACCCACCCACTTGACTGAGGCGATAGCCAGGCGGTTTTCAATGAGAGATACATAAGGTCCACAGACTGTAGAGGTTTGAAAGGGGCAACCTTCATGGCCTTAAAGACCAAGGAAAGGTCCCATATGGGAATCGAGGGGGGACGAGGAGGGTTCATCCTTCTAGCTCCCCTGAGGAAGCGGACTACAATGTTGTAAAAACGTTGGCAAAAAAAGCATGCCAAACACGCATTCCATTCACAACTTAAAGGCACAGTTCACTTTGAAATTAAATTTATAATATGTTTTAGCTTACCTCAAGTGCATCCAAGATGTAAGTGTATTTATTTCCGCAGTAGTTATTTTTTTTTATAGATTTAGGTCAAACCGTTTGTGTTTATCAGTCATATAATGGAGGTCTATGGGGTCCACCTCAAAGAGCATGCATAGAGAAGTGTGAGAAAGCGAACAGTATTCATATTGTTTTTACCTCGTTACCACAGCCACTAAGCGCTTGCGCCCTCAGATCACTTGGACATGGCTGTGGTTACAAGAGGTAAAACGATATAACTGTTCGTTTTCTCACACAAATCACTCGTTTCGTGTCTTAGGCCATCAATGTGTACTTACATTTTCGAGTCATTTAATCATGTTTAATTTTGGACTTCTCTGTGCATGCTCTTTGAGGTGGACTCCATAGACCTCCATTATATGACTGATAGACTTAAACGGTTTGACCTAAAAATATCAAAATTGAAACTACTGTGGAAACAAAGACACCTACATCTTGGATGCCCTAGAGGTAAGATAAAACATATACAAATTTAATTTCATAGTGAACTCTGCCTTTAAGTTGTGAATGGAATGCGTGTTTGGCATGCTTTTTTTGTTACAAAATTGCATACTTCACCTCCAATTGTCATGGTAAGGACAACATTATTGTTTTCTAGTCTTGGAACCTACTTTATTGGACTCCTTGACCACAAAAATGTACATGTTGATACCAAATTTGTCATTATAGCTATAACAGAAGCAAAGATATGGGCCTCTCAAGTATGATTGGTGGCCATTTAAAACAAAATTGCGTATATAAGAAACAAAGTGTGATCTCACTTGTGTCTTAGGATAAATTTATTTCTATGTCCATAAGGTACTTCCATACCAAAGGGGACCTTTGCATCATGACTTGAAGTCAAAAGTCGCTTAACCTCTCTACTATATCTTTCTCTCTGACTAATCTATCTTTATTTCTAACTAATCTATCTTTATTTCTAACTAATCCTTTCTTTCTTTCTTTCTAACTAATCTATCTTTCTTTCTAACTAATCTATCTTTATTTCTAACTAATCTATCTTTATTTCTAACTAATCTATCTTTCTTTCTAACTAATCTATCTTTCTAACTAATCTATCTTTATTTCTAACTAATCCTTTCTTTCTTTCTTTCTAACTAATCTATCTTTCTTTCTAACTAATCTATCTTTATTTCTAACTAATCCTTTCTTTCTTTCTTTCTTTCTTTCTTTCTTTCTTTCTTTCTTTCTTTCTTTCTAACTAATCTATCTTTCTTTCTAACTAATCTATCTTTATTTCTAACTAATCTATCTTTATTTCTAACTAATCTATCCATTTATCTTTTCTAATCAATCTATCAATCTATCAATCTATCTATCTATCTATCTATCTATCTATCTATCAATCTATCTATCTATCTATCTATCTATCTATCTATCTATCTATCTATCTATCTATCTATCTATCTATCTATCTATCATCTTTCTTTCTTTCTTTCTTTCTTTCTTCTTTCTTTCTTTCTCTTTTCTTTCTTCTTTCTTTCTTTCTTTCTTTCTAACTGTCAATCATTTTTCTCTTTCTTTCTAACTAATCTATCTTTCTTTCTAATCTAATCTATCATCTATCTTTTCTAATCAATCTATCAATCTATCAATCTATCTATCTATCTATCTATCTATCTATCTATCATCTTTCTTTCTTTTCTTTCTAACTAATCATTTCTCTCTTTCTAACTAATCTCATCTGTCTTTCTAACTAATATATCTATTCTTCTTTCTAACTAATCTTATCTTTCTTTTCTAACTAATCCTCTCTTTCTTTTTAAACTAATTTATCTATCTATCTTACTTTCAATGTCCTCCAGACTGGTGAGGACATATCGGGTTGGGTCTGAAGGTGGCCTCTGTGTTCGAACCCTGATTCCACTGCTGCTGCATTAGTTTTCTCTTGTTGACGAGCATAGATGGGCTCCTGCTGCTGCCAGAATGCTTTCCGCGTGTTCCAGATAGGAGATACAGCCCACGATCAGATCTTGCACACGCTCTCCACCTTTTAGATCTGTATGGGAGCAGATTGCCTATACGCTATATAGAGTATGCACTCTCATAGATGCAAACTAACATAAAACAAGGTCTAAAAAAAACTCTATGAAAACACACACCTTCATCTTGTAGAAGTTTATGTGAGTATTCTTTGTCACGGTACAATTCTCCCAGTAGTAGCTTGGTTGTTTTTTCATTTTTGCACATCTTCTGGCCATGCTTTTTAGATTCCTTCTCATGAGAATGATTAGAATTGTGGAAGAAAGACAGGTCTCCTTTATTTTCCAACTTCACAGAGGGAAGGACCTTATAGGTTGGGAGAGAGAGGCAGATGAAGGTTAGTAACTTAAGTCATTTTGTTGTGTAACCAAAACATGAACTCCTCATTTCTCATTATGTTGTGTCTAAATACTTACTGCCCAGTGAGTTTTCGATTGCCTCTTGAGCTTTCTGGATTCCCAGTCTGAACTCCTGTAGCGATGGACGTAGCTTATGGCCTCTGTGATAGTAGACCAATGCAAACTCAAAATCAGCCATAGTGTAGAGGGCTTCAGCCTTCTGATACAGACCCTGCAGAACCAAAGAGAATCAGGTTTCTTGTTAGCACCTCAGAAATGCAGTAAAAACAGGAATATTGTGAACTGTTATTACAATTTAAAAAAAAGAAAAGAATTGTCTTATATTTTAATCAATTTTGAAATGTAATTTTCAGCATCATTACTCCAGTTTTCATTTATCGTCACATGATCCTTCAGAAATCATTCAGATATGCTGCATTGGTGATCAATCATTTTTACATGATAAATGTTGAAAACAGGGCTGCTTATAAAGTCCCACTGTAGTCAATTGTAACGCTTAACTTAAAACCGTAGCGTTATATTCATTCACGCTACACACACAGTAACTCAAAGCTGTGGCTGCTGCTGTGAACTTTTGGAACAAACGATGAGACAAAAGAAACTAAAAGCAAGCTAGGAGGATGACACACCTTGCAGTAGTTTTTGTTGTCTTTGAGGGACGCCTCTGCGTCGTTCAGTGCGCTCTCTGCATCACTTATTTTCAAATAACACCTGGATCTGGCTACCAGACAGTTCTTATCATCCGGCTGTAAATTTAAAGCCTGTTGGATAGCAGACAGAGAAGATGCGTATAAAATGTCAAATAAAGCAATCAATTTAATTTCATCTGAACATAATCAATGCAATATATGTTTCGCAAGTTATTAACTTAGCTCACCTTGGAATAGCACTCGATAGCTTTGATATACTCGCCCTTCTTTAACAGCTTGTCACCTGCAGCCATATACATGGCAAAGGTACACTTAGTCCCTTGTTCTTCCTTGTTATCAGACATTTTAATCGTATTCTAAGCCGAATTATATCACAACCTTTCAACTCTCCTAACAAAACACAGTGGGGCCAATAAACTGTGTTAGGAACATAGACTGTAAAAATATGGACAAAGCGTATGTGACGTCACACAGAGACTCTCTACAGTCGGCAACGCGTCATGGTTCTTTGTTTTTGTTTAGTTTTTTAACGCGTCATAGTTCTCCTCTTTGCATACTCCTCGCGGTGACGTCACGTATCTACCAACGTCACGTATGTGTTACCACGCATGCGCCATATTACGGTGACAACGCATGCGCGTTACGTGGTTACGTCACGTTTGACGTCCCTGTCTATGAACGTGACATAATATCAAATATCTGTTAAAGTCACTGTCTATGGTTAAAGTATAGGGATCTTCGCCTGTTCGCCGTGTGTGTATTTGGTATAGTTACCGTGTTCCCTTTTACACAGCCTCCACTACAAGCACGATCACTCTGACATTAAAAGAGCATTTTTCGTGATTCGCGAATTTGAGCCAAAACAGAATTGCCCTGAAGTAAATGTCCAGGGGACTGTTCTTCGTACGTCGCTAACTCAGTTAGCTGGATTTGATTGTTGGGGATTGGTCATGATCTTGGATCGTTTGGTTCTTCGACGCTCATCCTGGCCTTGCTGTCATGGCAACAAGTGCGCTAGCTTGAACCGGCTCGCGAGCAGGCTTATTTCAGGATTAGATCGCGGCTTCATAAGTGGCGGTGAAACGGGAAGTCTTTTAGTTAGTTACTTTTTGAGAGATATCATTTTTCTCATGACTCGTGAGGATGGCGTTTCCATCATTAATTTGTTGGAAACGCATAAATGTTCTGACTCGGAGTCGGGTTTTAACATGGAAGTGCAGGCAAGTTACTATTGCGATCCTTATCCGGATAAGTAAGATTATATCAAATTTTATAAAGGCATTTGACTGACTATCTCTTAGATGGTGTGTGACTATGTTCCATATCACAAATATGGCCAGCATCTGTGCATGATTCAAGAATTTTCAGAGATTTATTCACATTATTTGAACGTGGTAAGGAAAAATATATCAAGCTCACTCTATTACATACACTTATGCTTATCCTAACAGAACTGAATTGTTCCATTATACAGGTGACAGGTGTTTTATGACCCCATTCCCTGACCAGTTACAATGCCGCTCTAGCCAGCACAAGGGCACACAATGTAGTGGACTTTAGCCAACTAAAGTGTCTGAAAAGTCTGAGGGTTGCACCTGACAGGGCCTGTGACATTGCATGGGCCATATTACACAACATTGCACCATCAGAAAAAATATAAAACATTTCATTAATGTGTAATAAAAGACAAGACAAATATGCTTAGTTCTTTGAGTTTTACTTTAATTATTCTTTGTAAAGAAAAGCCAGTGATCAATTCATCTTTTGCCTGCGAATAATATTGTACTCTGTGTGAAATAACATATTAGCACTTACTCTGAAGCAACTCTATTTCTAGTGCCAATTTTTTTTTCTTTAAGTTGTCAAGTATTTTCCAAATACTGTTTTCTAGGGGTAGGGGTGAACCTGGCAACACATGGCTTATGCATCAAAAATTAAAAGGAAAAGTACAACACTGCCCACCTCGGCATCACTGCTTTGTGCAGACTCTTCTGTAGATGTGGACTCCTGCAACTCATATTGCATTCAGAAATAACAGGGTATTCAAGTGTAAATTAAGTAAAGCAATTTATGCACTTAAAGATACCTGAGAGGGTTTCTTCACTGTCCTGTGCATTGGGGAAAAATGGGCATTACAAAGTGTTGTACTTTCTTCCCTTTGGATGTAACGTTAGAAAAAGTCCACTTACCGCACATGCTTCAGCCACTTGCTTGGGAACACATAAACGTGTTGGTGTATTGAAGTGATACAATGGGGGACACTGGGGGAAATGTGATCAATAACTCATGGCAACATATTTAAAACATATTTTTACATGAACTATGTAGTTTCACAGTCACACATGTAGACTTTCACAAGTCAAAGCAATCCATTACTACTCAAGGTCTAACAGCTGATATGACTGGACAGCCATTTGGATTATAGGCCTATGATCTGCGATGACCCCCGGGATTGCGCCTATATACGTGTATGTATCCAGAGATGTTGTCAAAACAAGCATCTGCTATTAATATCAAGATGATTTAGCATTTTCAATTTATGCATTTAATTATATTAGTATTATTGTATTATAATTATTAGGGGAGGCCTATAGGCTAATTTTATTATTAAATTGATCCGCTATTGTAATTAATTTGCCACGCAATATTTTCACTGCACAACCAACAAAGGGTGAGGGTAATAAAATATTACAATTATAGGCATATAAAATAGAAGAGTCTATAATATGTCCGAACATTGCCATAATTGATCATCAATGAAAATTAAAAACAGGTTTATTTCAAAAACATTATTTAACAAATTAATAAAATAGGTGTTACATCGCAGGTGGCTTGGAAGACGTGGGTAATATTATCCATTTTGCAACACCAACTGGAGGTAAGCAACAGTAATTTGTAGCTAGTTTGAACTACAGAAATTTTTGTATGCAGATTATACAATAATTTATGGGTTTTGTTGTGTATTAGAAGAAAGGACAAATTATTTACATGTCGACTAGGGATGCCGAATCACAAATCTGTTTGAAGAGAGACGCAAACATAGGCCTACATATACAGCTTCAAACACAACAAAAACATTGTGTAGATATATGATAATTATCACTGATATAGCAGACAAGATCCTTTATATGGCAAAATTTGTAGGACAGCTATGATTTTATTTCTGGACCTCTGAGGGATGGATGCTGTAAAGTGAATAAAATATATCAAATAAACAAACTAAACAATGGCATGATACTTTTAGAATGGATTTTAATTATTATACATTCACCTTAAAAGTTAAATCGTTTTTTACAAAGTCGGGCTAACAGAATAATGATTTTAATGGTGGCAAATAACCCGCCGATGTTAACCGGAGGGTGGTTTCCTCCGCGAATTAAGTGCATGAAAATAGTTTTATGCACAACTATCTGTGGATTATCCCGCTTAAAGATCTCCCTCTTTTCGTTTTTATTTTAATTGCATTTTTTTGCTGCAGATGAAATGGTTAAACTTGTGTTTTCGCGCAGGCGCAGTGAGGGAAAACACTGAGTTTAGGGCAGTCGGTTCGTAGCTTTGCTTCAACTGTGCGATATAGTCACGAGGAGCGACCAACATTTCTGACATGCCAGAAATTCATCCGATTGTCGATCGTGAGAGGTTAATCGCCTCTCGCTTTCTCCCCGTACACTGCACGACAACGACGCATACAAAGCTGAAAATCGGTCGACGGAGTCAGAATTCGGCTCAAAATCGGACGAAAATCGCACAGTGTATGCCCGCCTTAAGGTCAGGTTTGTGCTCCTCTGACTGTCATCTTTTCCAGTCAATGAAAACAGTCTTTTTTTCAGCTAGTTGCCAAGTGTGTCCCAGCTTTACATCGAACACGAAACATTAGTCGAGTTTCCAGAAAGAAATGATTTCTGCCCGGTCACTGGAGCGGTCACAACCCCAGATTTATTTCAACAAAATAGTGAAAATACAGTTTATATAGCGCACTCTCTTCTCAGCTGTACATGATCACATTCATTTACAATAAAACATACATTAAAAAACCCTTTATGCTTATATCATTAATACAATCAATGCTGTTCATAGCAAAACAACATAAAATAACAGTAAGAAGAAAAGCATCTGGGTCTGGACAGGGAAAGTAAACCATACAAACGTAATACTCCAGTTATCGTCCCTTAATATAATACATTTATGTCGACCCTATACATCGAAGGTTTAGTTCATATACAAATGTATTGGTTTGCTTACAGAGAGTAACAACTATCAAACCATTTGCATTCTATACAAAATGTCTGTCCAAAGAGCATTAACTAACAAGGAATGAAAATGCACATCTAGCATATAAATATATTTTCCCTTGACAAGCAATATTGATCTGGCTCGCTATATACACCGACAGCAAATCCACATCTGAGACTGTACAATTGTGCGCACACACACACGTTATTATTGCGTAAAAAACTAGGCAGACGCAGCATGATGCGCAGCGAGAAGAAACACTGTAAACCGAGGACGTGTGTGTGTGAACGCTGCGGAGATCACGCGGAACCGTCACACACACACACAGGAAGCTGTGCGCCACTAAAGTACCGTAAACACTCGTCTCTGTGTTTGATTCCTGCTCACACACCACGAGACTGAAGTGTGTGTTCTCCCAGAGGAACCGACCGGATGGTGAACAGTGTGTGAAATGAACAGAGGTATCGGAGGAACAGCGAGTCGCTCCATGAGCAAACACAGACGGGGTGTGCAGACCTGTACCTGCTCTGGAGTGTGTGTGCAGCGCTGAGGTCCGGTCACACGGCAGAAACCTGCTCATCTGAAACACACACACACACACATGAAGACGGTCAGTGAGGTGAAGTTTATAGCGCTGAGAGCTTCATAACACACAGCAAAGCTTCAACACACACGTCACATCCCAAACCTCAAACTTACACCCATCGGCACCAAAACACCACCAGCTCACACTCCACCCCGACCACATGATATTTCACATTCATAATACAAGTGCCACAACTACATCATTACTAGAACCGCTAGATTTCAAACTCTATATCTTTGATGAGAAACACCCAATTGAGCGATTAATGCTTTTATTATATTAGGACATCTTTTAAAAACAAAACACCAAACTGTACATTTAAACAAGTTTGATTCTACATTTATAAATAATAATATCATTAGTAGTCTGATCGTAATTAACTACAGGTGAAACTGGAAAAATTAGAATATGGTGCAAAAGTTCATTTATTTCAGTAATCACTGAGAATAACTACAGGAGTATCCTCATCAGTATCACACACACTCAATCATCATTATTATGATCAGTGTGTTTTCCAGTTCAGTGCTGTTAAATGAATACAGTGTTTACTGTGACTCCAAAAACTGAATACTCATTCATTTCAGTAATTCAACTTAATAACTGAAACTAATATATTATATAGACTCATTACATGCAAAGTGAGATATTTCAAGCCTTTATTTGTTATAATTGTGATGATTATGGATTACAGATATGAAAACCTTTTCACAATATTCAATTTTGAATTTGGGTTTTCATATCTGTAATCCATAATCATCACAATTATAACAAATAAAGGCTTGAAATATCTCACTTTGCATGTAATGAGTCTATATATATTAGTTTCAGTTATTAAGTTGAATTACTGAAATAAATGAACGATATTCTAGTTTTTGGAGTCACAGTAAACACTGTATTCGTTTAACAGCCACTGAACAGGAAACACACTGATCATAATAATGATGATTGAGTGTGTGTGATACTGATGAGGATACTCCTGTAGTTATTCTCATGAGGATTCTCCTCTCTCTGTTGGGATTATTAAGGCAAGACAGTCTCTGTGAATAGATTAAACACAACAGATTTCACCCCAAAAATCTGAAATGTTGGTTATCTAATTAAAAATGCATTAATATTCAAACATTTCCAGAACGGAAATCTGCACATTGGATGAAGCCGGGATTCTTGTTTGATTTTGATTTCTCTTTTTATCACTCCATAAATCAGAGAATACAGTCGACGGACAGTGAGAGAGACACAATCCTCAACATGTTTTTAGGAATTAAAAATTCATGAACAAACCTTCAGAATATAGATTGATAACACTGTAAAGTATTTTGTGTATGTAAAGCTGCTGAACTGGAGGAAAAAAGTCACAATCTTTAAAGATATGAAAAGCCAAACGCCCCAAAGTCTCAAAAATGTACCAGTGCATGTTTTTGCCTGAATGTCTAAATCTAAAGGAGGAGTTCACTTCAGAATTAAAATCCCCTGATCATCTACTTTCGCTCATCCGAGATGTTCATGTCTGTCTGTCTTCAGTGGAAATGAAGGTTTGTGAGGAACACACTCCAGGATGTTTCTCCATATAGTGTCTTCAATGGGGTCCAACGGGTCGAAGGTCAGATGTGAGTTTCAGTGCAGCTTCAAAGTCTCAACACGATCCAGCCGAGGAATAAGAGTCTGATCTAGACAAACCAGCTAACATTTTCAACAAAATACACATTTATATACTTTAACCACTAATGCCTGGTCTCTGCTCGAGCTGTGATGCAACACACATTACGTCATCAGGGTGAAGGGTCAAGCGTGACGTAGGCGTAAGACCGACCCAGTGTTTACAGAGCCAACGTGCAAAGATTAAATCAAACGCCATTTACACCAAAAAAGGTAAAACAGCATGCTGAACGATGTTAATTTTGGAGGAGAAACTGAGATTTAGTTTTTTACCCTATTCTACATATATAAACACGCGTGACCTTTCACCCTGATGATGTAATGTGTGTCTCATCACAGCTCAAGCAAGACCAGCATTAGTGGTTAAAGTATATAAATGTGTATTTTGTTGTAAATGTCGCTGGTTTGTCTAGATCAGACTCTTATTCCTCGGCTGGATCGTGTCGAGACTTTGAAGCTGACACTCACATCTGACCTTCGACCCGTTGACCCCATTGAAGACACTATATGGAGAAACATCCTGGAGTGTGTTCCTCACAAACCTTCATTTCCACTGAAGACAGACAGACGTGATCATCTCGGATGACGTGTGAATGGTGTGTAAATTATCAGGAAAGCTGAAGTGAACACCTCGTTTAATATCAGCTTTGATTAAACTAGCTAAAGATAAAAATTAAAAGTTGGAGTTAAAATACTAGTGTGATAGAGAAGCAGTCATAACTCATATTTCCTCATGTAAAATATCATTATCTTCTGTAGCTGTGGGGGAATGTGAGCCGGCCGTGTTTGTGAGCTCCGCAGGGATGGGACGTACCCTCCTCGCCTCGGCGTGAGTCTGGAGAGCGACACTGGGCGGCCGGGACAGGGTGGGCTCGGCCAGGCTGTGTCTCAGCTTACACCTCTGCAAGGCCACGCTATAATCGGGCGGCTTTACGTGGGCTTTTCCTCCGTCCTGCACGAGTGTGTCGCCCAGACTCAGGCCCTGGTACCCCGGCGGGGTCGGGGGCGGCGCCGTGAACCTATCGTCTTTGCAGGGTGACGTTACACAGTACACTGGCAGGAAGCAGCAGGACAGGTGCAGGAAGTGATGTGATGGAGGGGAAGGAGCACAGAAAACACACAAAACACACACAGACACAAGGCAAACATCAATTAAAGAAATGGGGTACGTAAATCGAAAGAAACTGACACAAGCATGCACGAGCTCACGACTCAAGGATGAACGCTTCACACCAACAGGGCACAGAAACACGTCCTGAACTTGCAACATTATCTCTGATAGAAGACAATCAAATATATACAATCAGGGTTTGAAATTCACTTCTTTCACTCACCGGCAAATTTGGCTACTAAATGTTTAAGTTACAGGCCATTCAGAACTTCTATGACGAAAATAATAATAAACTAGAAAAAAAGTTTTATGACACAAACTTTAAGTTGGCTTGAGAAAGCCGGACCAGACAGTTTGAAGATGTTTAAAGTAGTTTGAAGTTTGATAGATGGATTAGTTAGAAAGAAAGAAAATGATTGGTTAGAATGAAAGGACAGATTAGGTAGAAAGATAAATCATAGATAGATAGAATGATTAGTTGCAATTAAAGAAAGATTAGTTAGAAAGAAAGATTGATAGATTAGTTAGAAAGATAGATAGAAAGATTAATTTCAATGAAAGAAAGATATATTAGTTAGAAAGAAAAATAGATTAGTTAGAAAGAAAGAAAGATTAGTTAGAAAGAAAGAAAGATTAGTTAGAAAGAAAGATAGATCGGAAGGAAAGATTATATAGAAAGATAAATAAAAGAAAGATTAGTTAAAACAGAAAGAACGATTAGAAAGAACGAAAGAAAGAAAGAAAGAAAGAAAGGAAGGAAGGAAGGAAGGAAGGAAGGAAGGAAGGAAGGAAGGAAGGAAGGAAGGAAAGGAAGGATTAGGAAGGAAGGAAGGAAGGAAGAAAGAAAGGAAGGAAGGAAGGAAGGAAGGAAGGAAGGAAGAAAGAAAGAAAGAAAGAAAGAAAGAAAGAAAGAAAGAAAGAAAGAAAGAAAGAAAGAAAGAAAGAAAGAAAGAAAGAAAGAAAGAAAGAAAGAAAGAAAGAAAGAAAGAAAGAAAGAAAGAAAGAAAGAAAGAAAGAAAGAAAGAAAGAAAGAAAGAAAGACAGAAAGAAAGAAAGAAAGAAAGAAAGAAAGAAAGAAAGAAAGAAAGAAAGAAAGAAAGAAAGAAAGAAAGAAAGAAAGAAAGAAAGAAAGAAAGAAAGATAAGACAGAAAGAAAGAAAGAAAGAAAGAAAGAAAGAAAGAAAGAAAGAAAGAAAGAAAGAAAGAAAGAAAGAAAGAAAGAAAGAAAGAAAGAAAGAAAGAAAGAAAGAAAGAAAGAAAGAAAGAAAGAAAGAAAGAAAGAAAGAAAGAAAGAAAGAAAGAAAGAAAGAAAGAAAGAAAGATTAGTTAGAAAGAAAGATTAGTTAGAAAGAAAGATTAAGTTAGAAAGAAAGATTAGTTAGAAAGAAAGATTAGTTAGAATAAAGAAAGAAAGATTCAGTTAGAAATAAAGAAAGAAAGATTAGTTTGAAAGAAAGAAGAGATAGATCAGAGAAAGAAATATATATATATCTTAACAGATAGATAGATAGATAGATAGATAGATAGATAGATAGATAGATATATAGATAGATAGATAGATAGATAGATAGATAGATAGATAGATAGATAGATAGATAGATAGATAGATAGATATTTTGATTAGAAAATGTGGATTTCATACATTAATTCTTCTTCAAACCTGTGGTCTCAGGAGAATCCAGGTTGCTAAAACTGTAGGATGTTGTAAGATAGATAAGTGTTCTCTGTGAATATAATCTTCGTGATCGCTTCAATGGCAAGTGAACAAGCGTGTCGCTGATTTGTTTCTAGTGACATGTGTGTTCAAGTTCACCAGAAATGAGCAGATTCTGCACAATTCACTGTATTTAATATATCATGAGGACACATTTACACTAAATCTGTGCAGATTTGTCTTACACGAACAGCGAAGCGAGTAAACATAATAAGTAACACGTCGTGATTTGACGGTGTTTTCCAGCCAAAGTTGATTTCGTATCCGCAATTGGCAGGTGTTCATTTCAAACCCTGAATATAATGTAGAAATAAAAACGTGTCACGGGTTTATTTTTCGAACTAGTTTATAGTTACTGATAGTGGTGTTCATTCATGTGTTCTTGCTAACGGCTGAATGCGGTCACTCTACCAGGATGTTAAAGGACCCAAATGATGTCACTTCCTGGGTGACACAAATTGGTAGAATGTTTTTTTAATGAGGCTGAATATTAGGTTTGGTCATTGAAAGAAGTGACTAGTAAACTGTGTTCAACTTAAAACTAGCTAAACTCACTGAGGCACCAAAGCATCATGTGTTGACTTTCTAGCAACTCACTGTGTATCGCTCAAACTGTCTTCACTTTATAGCCTTTAATCCTGCAATTGTGGACAAATGTGGGCACAGGGGACTAATTTTTATTTATTATAAATGTTATATCACTGTCTTCGATAAAGTTTTGTCTATCCATTTATGGTGTTTTTTTTGTTTTTTTGTTGTTGTTTTTTTGGGGGGGGTATTTTTGAATTTATTTGCTTCAAAAACTACCATATTTTCAGTTTTGTTTTAACTACATTAAAATATCATTCCAATAAGTTATTTCAGCTAAAACCTAAAGATCGAAGTGACTTTGCTGTCACCTGGTGTCTTATTTTGGCTTATTTTAGACTGCTCTAAATTACAGTTTTTCCCATTCATTTCTATGGGTGCCCATTTTTGACCCAAATACAAGATTAAGGAGGTTTTTTTTTTTTCATCCACTTAACATTGTAGAATTGAATAAAAAAAATGGTGTGTTCAGGAGGCAAACTTAGCCAAGTCTTGTACCGCTCAGATCAAGAAAAATTAGCCAAGTCTTGTACCGCTCAGATCAAGGGAAGTATTTTTAAAAATAAATCAAAACTATATTGCCCACATTTATCTAGAATACGGTTTTAGGGTTAAAGTACTACGAGTTAGGCCATATATAGTTACAATATTTGTAATTTTCAGGAATGCAGTCGCATTATAGTAATTCTGGCTGAAATCAGAGACATTACTGGTTGAAAATAAAGGTAATCATTTAACAGTCACCCCCCTTTTTGAGCATAGATGAGAAAATCCAAATACATCTGACTTTGATTAAACTGATGTCAACTGATGTCTTTAATGTAAAAGTGTTGCAAGATTACCCTAAGTGCCCTATTTGTGGAAAGCGCACGGCGTCCTGGGTAAATCGTCTCTTCTGATGTACACTGGTCAACATTTGAAAGTTCATCAAAGTTGAACGTATTGTTCAAAATCCGTGTATAACTTTGATGAAAGGATTGATGCACTTCAAATGTTGACTACTATATATATATATGTGTGTGTGTGTGTGTGTGTGTCAAGACAGAAGCACTCAGCAGCACAAGCCAAAAGAGCTGCACACTGAGAGACAGTGACTGCCGTGTGACGTGTAGAAGCCGAAGCTCGCGCTCACCTATGAGTCCCTTCTCCGTGCTGGACGTGATCATCTTGTAGGCCGGATCTGTGCTGTTCTGCCCGTCGGAGGCGGCGTGATCTGCGCTCTTGCGTTTGATGGTGTCGTAGCTTCCCTCATACGTGTCCCGACAGCGAGCTCGAGGACCGACTGGGCTCAGAGCCGGGCTCCACCTCAGCGATCGGCCGCCCATCGGGCGTGTGGCGGTGGGCGAGCAGGTCCGGGCGCGGGGCCGGGGAGAGTCTGGAGGCTGTCGTGGGAGTTACTGGAGCAGGAGGTCCAGCTCCCGCGCCCACTGTCCGCCATCTCAGACACCGAGGAGTGATTCGGCACCGTCAGCTCCTCACCGCTCGTCGAACACGGGACGCTGGACTCCCTCATCACAGAGGGTCGAGGTGAAGGTGAGCTGAGGGTCAAAGACAAGTGCACTGAGTCAAAAATAGAGACAATACCTGGAGACTTATAACTGGAGTCTGTGCGAGTTGCAGTCTGTACATTTTTAAGCATCTTTCTGATTGACAGGATATAACTGGTGTTAAAGGGCGGGTTCACTGCTCTTTTTCTTTGCATGATTGTGTTTATGGGGTGCAATATAACATGTATCCGTGGTTTTTCTTTTTTTAAAAGTCTTATTTTTCATAAATTTCACCTTTATTGTCAGCCGTGCTCTCCTCTGTCCCCTGAACGAGCGGATGACTTCCTGAGTCTATGAAAACACTCCCTCAGAATGACGTTGTGGGCTCAGATTGGTTCAAGTTCTGGGCCGGTGTGTTGTGATTGGCTAAACTGTCGCTCACGTTGTCCGGAAGATTAACGCCTATGACCTTTACGGGCGAAACGGGCGGGCATGCCAAATGTGGATAACATAGACGGTGGATACACGTAAATAATGATGTGGAGACTGCAGTATCACTGAGGCAGAATCAGATACCGAGAAAGCCGCGATGAATCGAGTCAAGCAGAACCTCACCACACACGGCTCTTAATAAAGGTTTCTGAATGATAATTTGCTTCATTTTTTAACTTTATACACGTTTGTTTTACACAATAGCATCTGACTGGCAACGATAGCAACTGACTGGCTAACTAATGTTATACTCAAACAGCGTTTGCAGGTTTACGTTCTTGATTAAATCGAAAATAAAGTCATAAAGCATATATATATGAAAAATACATTTACAACATTAGTACTTACACAAAATCCAGGTCCATAATGTTTGTACGCGTTTGCCGTAGACACAAAATAGCCTAACTAGTAGCAGCTAGCCCATAAGCCTACAAAGCCAGCGCTGGCATTTGAAAGAAAAAAAAAAAAAACACAACGCTCCGTCGGTAATTATACATGCAAATACATTTAAAATGATGAAGTCTTAGCCTACTTACAGTGTGGCCCAACAACTGCTGACTTTTAACTGCTGGTTTTAAAGTTGGATCTGCTTCATGATTTAGAAACAGTTTCTTGTTTACGTTAATCCGGTGTTGAACTCGTGGAGATTCTGGAAGCTGTCTCTCGTAAATGCGCAGCACAGAGAGCTAGATTACGATCGTCACTTTCAGGAATATAATCAAACACAAATTGTGTCCATTGTTGTCGAAGTATAGTGTCCCGTGGGAAGCCCGAAACACAGAAGACCTGACAGCTGCGTGAACACAACTCAGTCGACGCATGCCCTCTCCTGCATATTTCGGAGGGAGTGGTTGATGCAAATGTGTGGGTTAGTGACGTACCATAACCCAGCTGTAGTCCAAAAACGAGTCATTTTTGTAGGCAATTTTACTTCCTGATTTTTAAAAGACGATATCTCTGCTTACACTAAACTTTCAGTGCTGCAACTTTGCAGATACTCTTCATGCACCAATAGCAACATTACACACTATTTGAAATCAAAAAAGTGAAATTGCAGTAAACCCGCCTTTTAAAACATCTGCAGTTTTTAAACAATCACCTGATTGAAAAAGCATTTTGCAATCAAATAATCAAATTTGAACTTCACAACAACAAAAAAGGTGTTGTGGGATATACACTACCGGTTAAAAGTTTAAGATCAGTAAGATTTTTTATGTTTTTAAAGAAGTTTTTCTGCTCACCAAGGCTGCATTTTTTTGATAAAAAATACACAAAAAACACAGTAATATTGTGAAATATTATGACAATTTAAAATGACTTTTTTATGTTAATATATATTAAAATGTAATTTATTCCTCTGAAAAAAAGCTGAATTTTCAGCATCATTACTCCAGTCTTCATTGTCACACGATCCTTCACAAATCACTCTAATATGATGATTTTATGCTTCCAGAAACATGTATGATTATTATCCATGTTGAAAACAGTTTTTTTTTACATTTTTATTTCAGGATTCTTTGATGAATAGAAAGTTCAAAAGAACAGCTTTTATCTGAAATGGAAAGCTTTTGTTACATTAAACACTACCCTTTAAAAAGTTTGGGGTCAGTAAGAATTTGTATTTTATTTTTGGGGGAAATAAAAAAGAAATCAATACTTCTATTCATCAAGGATGAGTTACATTGATCGAAAGTTACAGTAAAGACATTTATAATGTTAGAAAAGATTCTAATTAAATAAATGCTGTTCTTTGAACTTTCTATTCATCAAAGAATCCTGAAATAAAAATGTAAAAAACTGTTTTCAACATGGATAATAATCATACATGTTTTTGGAGCATAAAATCATCATATTAGAGTGATTTGTGAAGGATCATGTGACACTGAAGACTGGAGATAATGATACTGAAAATTCAGCTTTTTTTTCCAGAGTATGTAAATGTAATTTTTTTTCCAAATTACATTTTAATATATATTAACATAAAAAAGTCATTTTAAATTGTCATAATATTTCACAATATTACTGTGTTTTTGTGTATTTTTTATCAAAAAATTGCAGCCTTGGTGAGCAGAAGAGACTTCTTTTAAAAACATAAAAAATCTTACCAGACCCTAAACTTTTGACCGGTAGTGTATATCTAGATACCGGGCTGACATTTCCAGACATAATTACTTACTTTTATCAAGTGTTGCATTTGTACAGAGATGTAAGCATGTTCAAAGACTACAGTGTTTGTGATTAGTTTGTGCATTATGATCAAACAAAGACACAGAAAGCAAAATGTTACCCATAATGAATTCTGAACTCCACAAATGAACAAAGCACTGATGTGTTGTGTGATATGCACCTGGTGCCGGGCTGGGTGGAGGTCTGCGAGAGTGTGTGTGGGCGTCTCTGACGGGCAGCTGGCGGTGTTGGCCGTGAGCATGGAGTCCACAGAGCAGTTACTGACGATGCTGGAGCGGGACGAGATCTCGCTGGAGTCGGGACAGCTCAGATCTGGTGACCGGCATCAGGCGTGACCTATCGAGAGACAGCAGACGGGAGATCAGTGTGTGTGCCGTCACACTCAGGGACATCATGAGCACGACACAGAGCCAACAGAGCAATGCAAACATCTGCCTTTATTACACAACTGAGGAAACTCACAGCCGGATCATGAAAGTGAAGAACCATGGGACAATCACAACACATCTCATCTGCTCTCTGAACAACTCATCAACTCTTCAACTGATCTTGTCCTCAACTCTCTGAACAATACATGACATTACACTTCAAAAACCTGCAAAGATCCTGCCATCATCACTCGACTCGTGTGAAACAAACGGTGATGGTTCTGTGTGGAAAATAACCAATAGTGAATCACACACTCGTCTAATGGTGTTGCGATCGCCATCAAACCTGTCAGCTTTGAGAGAAAACTAGTGTGTGTGTCTCTGATGATGACAAGATCTTTGTCAACTCATCAACTCTCTGAACAATGCATGACATCACACTTAAAGCACTGCAAAGATCCTGCCATCATTCGCTCAACCCAATAACGGATCACACACTCGATCTAATCATGATGATGATGATGACAGGATCAGTGGCTGAACTACAGTGATCACACAGTTCTGCTCCTGCAGTGTCTGTCTGTTCTCAGTGTGTTTCCGACTGTCTGATGTGCTGTGTCAAGGCCTCGCTCCTGTCCCTGGACTCGCTCCTGTCTCTAAAGAGTGTGAAGGGGGACCTGAAGCGCTTGCGCTGCTTCTCTGGCTGCCTCTGTCTACTGTCCTGCTGTGTGTCGCTCTGACACGTCATCTTCAGCATCTGTCTATGAAGGAAAGCCCCACCTATGCCGTACGTGCGCGCGGGCGCTCGAGTGTTGACCTCGCTGGCCAGAGACGACGACGAGCCCGACAGGTTCAGTCTGGGAGCTGCGCCTGCTGGGAGAGAGTCATGGGAACATTTCAGGATCAGTTCAATTCACATTTATTTCTACAGCGCTTTTCATAATACACATCGTCTCAAAGCATACAAGTCCACATTACGAGTTATCAGACGAAACCAAGTTATGCATTTCAGAATCAATAAAGCATCAATGCATGCATATCATTAAAGACACAGTTAACCCTGTAATGCCTGACATATGAAATAATAGGCTTTTGAAATGGAAGTTTATTGGGCCTTTTAACAACATAATTAGAAAAACCAATCCAGTGCATGTACAAATATACACTGATATATTTTAGTGCTGGGCATCCAAAATAAAAGTGTGTGTTTACATAATATATGTGTGTGTACTGTGTATATATAAATACACACACATGCATGTATATATATTTAAGATAAATGCGTTAGTTATATATAATGTAAATGATACATATATTATAAATGATAAACACACATATATTATGTAAACACAGGTTGCCCAGCACTGTTATATTTATATGGCCCAAAACTAAGATGAGATTCTGATGCTTGTGATGTAAATCAATGAGATGTTTATAACAGTATAGCAGATACTGACATATAATCATATAAAATCACTTCTTGTCTCTCTATATCTGCCAATAATGTCTTAGTGATATTTAATAGTGTATATAATCCAATGCAATACAATGATGATAGAGAGATGAAAAATAAACATGATCAAAAGCCTGATGATCATTTTTGATGCATGAAAATAAATATTTATATGAAAATAAATATATATCTACATAAATATAAAAATAAATATGCATGAATATGTCTAAAAATAAAAAAAATGATATGTGGATAATCAGAGTAAACCGAAGCTGCTATAGTCTGAAATAATACTGACAATATGAAAGATATCAGTGTTTACTTGATTAAATCAGTGCAGATTCAACAGCAGAAACACACGAGCTGAAGGAGGACGATTGTACACTTACACTAAAAGAGTGTAAACTCAGAGACAGAAGGGATGGAGGAGAGTGTGTGCGACAGGTTTATTGATCATGATAGATGCCTAAGAAATGTGTGTGTCTAATTTTATACAGTAGCTTTACAGGGTTAGCATCTGCTCCAGTGCGGTCACTAAATTTAGTCATGTCTTTACGTGCATGTGTGTGTGTGTGCATGTAAAAAGTGTCCTAAATGAAAAGTGTGCAATCCAATGTCACAGAAAAGACTTGAATATATGCATTACAGTTCATTTCTCAACTTTAAAGTGTTGGTTTCTTTCATTCGGGATTTTTCAGTTTTTCTTCTTAATAAAAATCAGTTCTAAATTAATTCTGTTTACAACCCCCCCCCCCCTCCCCCACCCACACACACACACACAATAATCACGTCAATAAGTGTAATTTGCTGAAAGCTATTTTTTGTTCTACAAAGACACCTTGCTCTTGAAGAAAGCACATTCGTTTTAGAATACAGTTATTATAGGTAATTATAGTTCGTTATTTCAGGTTCTAAAGGGTTCAAAAATAAAATATATATATATAATTATTTTCCTTTAACCTTCGCTTGTCTGGCTATGCGACTCTTTGTATGTTGAGCATCTCTTGTGTTGTGTTTGCCTCTTCACGATGACTAGCTCTGCTGTATTCCTCAGTCGCTTTGGACATAGGCGTCTGCTAAATGACTACATTTCATTTTCGTTCTGTTCTACCGTGACTGAGATGGTTTGTACCTTTGCGAGGAGATCCCTGAGGCGAGCCGGTGGGAGACTGGAGTGCAGGGACGAGGCGGTGGACGGGTCTTCGGCTCTCTTCGGCGTCTGAGGCGAGCTGGGACCTGAAGGAAGGAAAGAAACTTTATTATACAGCACCGATCACAGATACACAATAAACACAGCTTACAACAAAACTGAAAACTTGTCTAAATAAAAGATATGACACTGACGTACGACTGTCTCACCAAACCAGACGCTTCTTATAAAGGAAGGCTAGGTAAAATAAGCCAATATTATACATGTGACCCTGACCACCAAACCAGTCACATGTCTCACGGGTGTATCTGTGGCAATACCCAACAATACACTGTATGGGTCAAAATTATAGATTTTTCTTTTATGCCAGAAATCATTAGAATATTAAGTGAAGATATTTTTAAATCTCCTACCGTAAATATATCAAACATGTATTTTTGTGAGTGAATGCGGCACAATCGCCAACACACATGCACAACTTCACAGGAGATTTTCTCAATGTTTAGATTATTTTCACATTTCCAATAGTATCTCGAACCAGATATGGTCCTCTCATAACCAGCCATACATCAACAGAAAGCTTATTTATTCATAAATCTATGATCTGAAAGCTGAAATTAAAAACAGTCTACTCTGGTTTTGTGGTTCAGGGTCACATATATAAAATGATGGAATTGTGTATGAGGACTTTTGTGTATGAATTTTTAGATATTTGGACTGGAAACAAGACAAAACTACTAAGTAAGAAAAGCATTTTTTGCAGAGCAGATGTTTCTCATGAAAACAGGCTAGATAAAACAAGTGTAAAACGATGTCATGTGTGTGAGGAGCCCAATAACTCCTGGTGATGCTGGAGTTCAGAGGTGAGGGTCACGTGCTGAAGGCGGCGGCTCAGGTCTTTAGCGAGGCTCTTCTTACGCAGCGGGTACAGGCTAACGGGAGGAACCTGCAGCACCTGAGACACGCGGCTCTGAGGCCTGGAGGACGACACACCCGAGCGCAGCGACACCGGGGACATGTCGCGGCTTAGCCGAGCGCGACGCTCGTTCAGGTTCTTCGACACTGCGGGAACACACACACACACACACACAACATCAGGAACTGAGTCTGAGTGACAGATCATCATGGTGTTCAACACACACACACAACATCAGGAACTGAGTTTTAGTGACATCATCATTGTGTTCTATAAGTTTAACATACACTTTTGATTTTAATAATATATTTGTAAATGTTGAAATAAACAATAAATGCTGTAGAATTATTGTTTATTGTTAGTTCAGGTAACTAATGAAGAGATAAACCTAAAGTGTTAAACTTGGATGGAGACAGAGTTAGTGACATTAGTTCTTCCTAAACACTAGGTCATGGTAAACTCTCCAGTCTGAGAGGAACTAAAAGGACCAGATCGGTTCAAATAAGACATTATCATCACTAACATGAGCATAACTAGAGCTCCTGAGCTCCTACTACTCATCAGCTGAATCACAGCATCCAGGAAATCAGTGAACGTTTCAATATAACATCTGGCGCTTCTTCCCTTCCGCCCACCAGATGGCAGTGTCTAGCCGTGTGACACCTCGAGCAGCAGGAACAGGTTGGTGATTTATGGACTGAAAAGCATTACTTGTTCTTTCAATGTTTCACAGTCTCTCCTAGTTTCTTGGTTATATATGGTTTTTAACAAATCATTTTAGGGGCTTTCGCACCGAGAGGAACCGTTTCATAGTTCCTGCGACTATTGGTGGAAGTTTGCAGATGTTAGTTTGCAATCTATTGCAGTATCTCCTCTCTAATCTGTAGAAAATGTGGTTAAAGGGATAGTTCACTTTGAAATTAATTTTGGTAGGTGTCTTTGTTTTCGCAGTATTTTCAATTTTGATGTTTTTAGGTTAAACCGTTGTCTGTCAGTCATATAATGGAGGTCTATGGTCACCACCTCAAAGAGCATGCACAGAGAAGTCCAAATTAAACATGATTTAATGACTCGTAAATGTAAGTACACATTGATGGCCTAAGACACGAAACGAGCGGTTTGTGTGAGAAAACCAACAGTATTTATATTGTTTTTACCTCTTTTTAACCACAGCCACATCCAAGTGATCTGAGGGCGCGGGTGCTTTGTGGCTGTGATTACAAGAGGTGAAAACGATATAAAGACTGTTGGTTTTCTCACACAAACCGCTCGTTTACATGTCTTAGGCCATCAATGTGTACTTACATTTACGAGTCATTAAATCATGTTTAATCTGGACTTCTCTGTGCATGCTCTGTGAGGTGGTGACCATAGACCTCCATTTATGACTGACAGACAAGAACGGTTTGACCTCAAAATATCAGAACTGAGAATACTGTGTGAAACAAAGACACCTACATCTTGGATGCCCTTGAGGTAAGAATAAAACATACCAAAAATTAATTTCAAAGTGAACTATCCCTTTAAGACCCAGTCATGCTTGGAAAAACAAAACGTCATACTGTGAAACCGGATATTATTTAAAAAATACAGTGTTATCTGCACAACAACAGTGTTTGGAGGCTTGAGAACGCAAACCTTTTTAAAAACGTTATCATAAACTTATACGTTTTGTTTTAGTCACACTTTAGATTCTTTTTGTGTGAAACTTAATGACCCGGCTCGGGACGAAGAGATAACGATATCTCACCGCTATTCTCCCTGGTTCAGTCTGCTTCTACATCAAAGCCTTTTAACTTTTATTTATTTCCAGGATATTAATTGTTGATATCGAATTGATTTCTTACTAGTAGAAATATAATTTTTGATAAAAATTGATATCCTGATTTTTAATTGTCACTAGTTGAAATGTTTCTTCTTGATATCAACAATTAAATTGCTACTAGTACATTTTCGATATCTGAAACTGTATTTCTGATGTCAATAACATTTCAGATATCTAAAATGACATTTCACTAGTGAAAATACAATTACAGATTTCAACAATTACACTTTTTACTATTTGCAATTCAATTGTTGATATCAAGAATTATAATTTTAACTAGTGAAAATGTAATTCCTGATATCAGAAAGTGTCATTGTACTGCGTGAGGAGTGAGGTAGGAGACGCACGCGTGCTGTAGGCCGGTTTCACACTGCAGAGACAGCATGTGGAGCTTGTCCTCGTCCTCCTCCACCTCCAGGTGTGCCAGATACTGCTTCACCCGCCGGGACATCTGCGCGTCCTCGTACAGCTTCCTGGCGTTGAGCAGAGGCTGCGCCGCACACCGCTTCTTGTGGCCCGCCGTCACCTCCAGCAGGTTGGAGTTAGTGCTGGCCTGACTCAGAGACCTGAGGGAGAACGAGACACAGCCGTCACTCCACGCGCAAACAGAAGAACTACATCCAAGTCTCCTTCATCTATACAGCGCTTTAACAGTATAGAGTTCCCCTGCAGCTTTACAGTGATAACTATAGAAGCTTGTTTCCGCCACAGAATGAAAAATAAAAAAGGTAATTGCGACTTTTTTTCCCACAATTGCGAGCTTTCATCTCGCAATTGCGACTTTATATCTTGCAATTCTGACTTTATATCTCGCAATTCTGACTTTATATCCCGCAATTCTGACTTTATATACTTAGCATTCTGACTTTATATCTCGCAATTCTGACTTTATATCTCACAATTCCAACTTTATAATTCGCAATTCCGACTTTATATTCTCGTAAATTACGACTTTATATCTCGCAATTATGACTTTATATCTCACAATTCCAACTTTATAATTCGGTAATTCCGACTTTATATCTGACAGTATTCCAACTTTATATCTCGCAATTCTGACTTTATATCTCGCAATTCCAACTTTATAACTTCGCAATTCTGACTTTATATCTCGCAAATTCCAACTCTTATAACTTGCAATTCTGACATCATATCTCGCAATTCCGACTTTATAACTCGCAATTCTGACTTTATATCTCGCAATTGTGAGATGAAAAAGTCACAATTATTATTAATTTTTTTTATTCAGTGCGGAAACAAGCTTCCATAGATTACAGGAGATTACAGTAACAGAGTGTTTAGGCTTTACAGCGGCTCTTAGGAATAAAGTTATTGCCCAGATGAAGTTAGTTTTGATTGATTCACTTCTGTGGTAAAGATCATTAGTTATTAACTTAGGGGCCGCGACACTTAACACGACACTGCTCTACAGAAAACCATTAAAGGGATAGTTCACCCCAAAATGTAAACTCTGTCAGTAATGACTCTCCCTCATGTTGTTCAACCCTGTAAGACTTTCGTTCATCTTTGGAACACAGATTAAGATATTTGTGATTAAATCTGAGAGCTGGATAACTCCTCCATAGGCTTCTGTGGGATCGAAACTTGCCAGCCCGCCAAAGTTATTAAAGACATTGTTAAAATAGTCCGAGTGACTACAGTGACTCAACCTTAAATTGATCAAAAAATAAAACTTCAAAAATGTGAGTCTGTGAGAGCGATACATGCGTATTACTCGTTTAGTCTATAGATATGCGCGTGTGAATATGTATGTGCGCATGCGTGTAGTCTTTCTTTACAAATTGATCTCAACAAATTACCTGAATCTACAAAAGTGTCATGCTTTCACAGATAAATGAGACTTGATGCATTTCTTCTGGCCTTGCAAATGTGAACAAAGGAAAATTATTTTTGTGAATCTTGCTTTTCAATTCCTGAAACAGTTTTATGTTTGGAGAAGTATTACCATTTAAAGGTTTGGGGTAGGATTTTTTTTAAGATATTGATACTTTTATTGATCAAAAGTGATGTCTAATGTAATGTCTATTTCAAATAAATGCTGTCCTTTTGAACTTTCTATTCATCAAAGAATCCTGAAAGTAAAATGTATCACGGTTTTGAACATTGGTAATAATCATAAATGTTAATTGAGCATCAGATCCTCATATTTGAGTGATTTCTGAAGGATCATGTGACACTGAAGACTGGAGTAATGATGATAAATTCAGCTTTGATCACAGGAATAAATTGAATAGAATAGAAAATAGAAAACAGCTGATCTACAATATTTCACTGTTTTTACTGTATTTCTGATCAAATAGCCTTGGTGACTTTCTTTCAGGAAATGTTTTGGAAGTATGTGATGTCATGAAATTTCTATTTGTGAAAGTCCTTCCATGTCTTTGTAAATATGAAACGTTAAACATAAACCTCATTTATCTGGCAGTCTGAGCAAACGGCCATGCAACACATTCAGCTCTCATTAATGCAACAACAAAAGAGAATAAACAGATGAAAACAGATGAGCATGATAGGTTACATGAAGAAGAAGGGTTTAGAGGTTTAGAGGATGAGGAGTGGAGGAAGAGTTGGTGTGTCCAGTGAACGGTCAGAACATGCAGGACAGCACACTTACCCTAGAACTGCTTCCAGCGCTTCTTTCTGTGAGCAGAAGCCCATGAGAGGCAGAAGACAGGAGAAGAGAAACACACACTCAGACAGACAGAAAACACCACCAGCACCACAGACAGAGAGATCACCTGATGTACCGCCATCACACACTGATATATGGAAGCTTGTTTCCCGCCACAGAATGAAAAATGGTAATTGCGACTTTTTTATCTCACAATTCTGACTTTAATTCTCACAATTGCGAGATATAAAGTCAGAAATGCTGAAATATAAAGTCACAATTGCGAGATATAAAGTCAGAAATGCAAGATATAAAGTCACAATTGCATGTTATAAAGTCAGAATTGTAAGCTATTAAGTCAGAATTGTGTGAAATAAAGTCGCAATTGTGTGTTGTACAGTCAGAATTGTGAGATGTCAACTATTCTGTGGGGAAAAAAGTCAGTCTTTTTTTTCCTTAGAATTGGCCTGATAACTCGCAATTGCAATTAACTGAGAAAAGATGTCAGAATTGCGAAATGTATACGACGATTGTGAGGAAATAAGTCAGAATTGTGAATAGAAAAGTCTCAATTCTGTCTTCTTTTTTTTCGCAATTGCGACTTTCTCAGAATTGCGAACTTTGTATCTTTCGCAATTGCGACTTTTTCTCAGAATTGCGACTTTGTATCTCGCAATTGCGACTTTTTCTCAGAATTGCGACTTTATATCTCGCAAATGCGACTTTTCTCAGAATTGCGACTTTATATCTGCAAATGTGACTTTTTCTCAGAATTGCGACTTTATATCTTGCAAATGCGACTTTTTCTCAGAATTGCGACTTTATATCTCGCAAATGCGACTTTTTCTAGATTGCGACTTTAAATCTCGCAAATGCGACTTTTTCTCAGAATTGCGAACTTTATATCTCGCAAATGCGACTTTTTCTCAGAATTGCAACTTTATATCTCGCAAATGCAACTTTTTCTCAGAATAGCGACTTTATATTCGCAAAATGCGACTTTTTCTAGAAATTGCAACTTTATATCTCGCAAAATGCCGACTTTTTCTGAATTGCGACTTAAATCTCGCAAATGCGACTTTTTCTCAAAATCGCGACTTTATCATCGCCAAATGCGACTTTTTCTCAGAATTGCGACTTTATATCTCGCAAATGCGACTTTTTCTCAGAATTGCGACTTTATATCTCGCAAATGCGACTTTTTTCTCAGAATTGCGACTTTATATCTCGGCAAATGCGACTTTTTCTAGAACCGTCAACTTTATATCTCGCAAATGCGACTTTTCTCAGAATTGCAACTTTATATCTCGCAGAATGCGACTTTTTTCTCAGAGATTCCAGACTTTAAATCTCTGGCAGAATGCGACTTTTTCTCAGAATTGCGACTTTATATCTCGCAAATGCGACTTTTTTCTCAGAATAGCGACTTTATATCTCGCAAATGCGACTTTTTCTCAGAATTGCGACTTTATATCTCGCAAATGCGACTTTTTCTCAGAATTGCAACTTTCATATCGTTGCAAATGCGACTTTTTCTCAGAATTGCGACTTTATATTCGCAATTTCGAGATAAAAAGTCGCAATTATTTATTTTATTTTTTATTCAGTGGCAGAAACAAGCTTCCACACTGATAGAGCTCCGCCCATCCATTCGGACTTTTAATCGGCATCAGTAACTGACTGCTGGAATAATCAGTTCTCGGCAAAAACCCATACCAATAGTATTTAAATAAATACATTCCGAAATAAAACTATCACTAACCGTGTTTCCATTTACCCATAAAAATTGTGCAGATTGAAAATATGCCCAATGGAAACATTTCACATTTCGCAAAAACTCCCATATAAAATATAAAAAGTTTTGCATGAGGTGATTTTTCAGTCGAAAAAAGGAATATTTTGCAAAACTGCGATGGAAATGTTTTTTGCACATTTACAGTCATGTGACGTAGATGGAGCGCTGTGATTGGACAGAAGACGAGACAGAGTACTTCATTAAACTCATAAAGGACAAAATAATTATGGGAATACTGGATTATAAACCTCAAAGAAATGCCTCATCTAGAGTCTTATCTAGACAGACCATCACTCATTTTATAAAAAAAGTAACATTTATATACTTTTAACCACTAATGCTGGTCTTGCACTAGCTGTGATGCGACACACATCACGTGATCAGGGTGAAAGGTCACGCGTGTTCTGGTTTATAAATGTAGAATAGGGCAAAAAACTCCATCTCATTTTCTCCTCCAACTTCAAAATCGTCCTAACATCGTCTGTTTTACCTTTAATAAATTAATTTTAATTTTTTTTAAAGCCATTTGACTTGTCTTTGCAAGTTCGATTTGTAAACATTAAGTCGGTTCGTCAGCCTGTTCTGTGTGTTTTCTGTAATTGCTAATGCTCTTTACACACACACACTGAACAACATGAAGCATTGCTTGGTCACTGGTTGAGCTAAACTGATATTATCTAATTGTGTAGTTAAATTTAACAGATATTCAACATAATTCATGTGTGAGAGTCCAACAGAAGGACGGACAAAACCAGTCAAATATCCGAGTTCTGATCATATTTATCACCATTTTCTACAGCGAATAAACTGATAATGTGAGAAATGTTTAATGTGTCTGAATACATTTGGGTTTTATTTTTTCACAATAAGAGCAGGATTTTCAGTGGACGTTTAGTGTGTGTGTGTGTGTTCACCTCTGTCTGAACATGAGTGCCGGGTCCATGTTGGCTGATGTCATGCGCACAACGTTTCGGATCTCCTTGGCGATCATTCGCAACTTTTCCGAATTGACGAGCCCATCAACACTCGAAGTCGTTCCCTGAGCAAGACAAGAGACGATGGACAGTTCAAGACCCTGACACCGTGAAACACACTACTAATGTTTACAGGCTATTTAAATAATATCATATTTTCAAAATAAAAGTCTTCAAATGGCATAGAATCAGCACAAATCTGGTTATTGTGATAAACAATTACATTTATTTGCTCAAAAGTAATGAACAAAACAAGAGTTAAAATGTATGAGAATGAAACAAATTGTCTGTATTGATGATTATATGATGATATATAAACACATTTTTCAATCAAATTGATCAGGCCGTCAACATTCGAGTCGTTACCGGAGCAATGTAAGAGATGATGGCCAGTTTAAGGACCGACTCGTGTGTCTAATGCTAACAGGCTTGTGTGTGACCTTGAGTCACTGACCTTCGTGCAGGAAAGTGAGGTCCTTCTTGACCACAGGGAACAGGGGGATGATGGGAGGCTGCACGCTCTGGCTGCTCAGGATGTTGCGGTATTTGGCCATGTTTCGTGACGGGTCGAAGATGTCCTGCAGATCGCGGAACAGCTTCTCGTACTTACTGGGTAGTTTCTCCCACGTGCTCCGCAACCGAGCCACTGAGGCCAGATTAAGACCACTGAAGAGCACACAAAACACAGCGCATGAGCATCTGCCGCCCTGCTCACACACTCATACACACTCACACACCGAGTGCAGAATATGCACGATCTTTAACCTCTTCAGCGCGCCTACTTCCGAATAAACATGAAAATGCACAATGGTTGTAATTCAAGAATGCTTGAGATATAGATGGAAGATTGGTCTTGTTTTAGAGAAGAAATCTGGCAGATTTTTGTAGAAGTTTAAAGTGAAACAGAAAAAAGTTATAGAAGTTTATGAAAATGTAAAAATTAAATTTTTCATATTTTAAATAAAATATATTTTTTCAAAACCTTCTGGACTCTAAAACTGCAAGAAAATCAAAGCCAAAACTCTTAACAAAGTTTGTTTAAAATTTTAGGTTGATATCTCAAAAGATGAGCTTTCAGAGAGAGAGTGTGTGTGTGTATGTGTGCAGTACCGAACGCTTCCACTAGGGCACAACCAGACTCCATTACTGCCCAAATAAGGCACCGCCATTTCCATATGTGTTTAGTAGGTTAATCACATCCAAAATAAAAGTTTATGTTTACATAATATATGTGTATTACATTCATGTACATTCATGTATATTTAAGAAAAAAAATATTTATATATAAATTATTTATAATTATATATAATATATATTATATATATATATAAATCTATATACAGTATATACATGAAAATATTTCTTAAATATATACAAACGTGTGTTTATTTATATATATATAAAATAATTATACACAATGCACCCACATATATTATGTAAACAAAAACTTTTATTTTGGATGCGATTAATCACGATTAATCATTTGACAGCCGTAGTTTTGAGTGATATGAACCATTATTTCCACAATTTTCATACGATTTATGAAGTAGGCATCCTAAACACATATAAAGTGGGACCTTAATATCTTATAATGATGGATAAACTGTACGCTGGAGAACTGACAGCCCGAGTGAAAGGCAGACTCACCTGATGATGGCAAACATGGAGTTGAAGTTCTTGCACTCGCGGCAGTGCAGGGCGATCTTGATGAAGTGCTTGATGGTCTTCATGCGCTTGAGCGCGTTGGCCTCGCGGAGGATCTCAGTGGCCACCCAGAACGTCTCCTGGTTGATGATGTCCTCGAACTGCTTTAGATGTTGGCCACCTCCCGGGTCCAGCTTGAACAGGTCGTCCACGTACTCGGTGGACTCGATGTTCCTGAACAGGCCGAAGTCCCTCATGGAGAGCTGAGCCGCCACCTCCACAGTGCTGAGCTGAAGCAGCCCGATCTGACTCTCCCGCAGCAGGTCCTGGGCGTCTTCATCCGAGCACAGTGTCTCCGTCTCCATGTTGTTCTTCAGGTAGTACCTGAGCAAACACACCAATCACGGGATTACTGGATAGTAGGGGTGTAACAATACTTGGTAATACTTTAAGAGGTCTAGAACTAATTTATCAATGCATAGCTTCGCTAACTCTGCGGAGCCTGTGGAGCACTTTTATGATTGACAGATGCACTTTTATGATGGACAGATGCACTTTTATGATGGACAGATGCACTTTTATGATGGACAGATGCACTTTTATGATGGACAGACGCACTTTTATGATGGACAGATGCACTTTTATGATGGACAGATGCACTTTTATGATGGATAGATGCACTTTTATGATGGACAGATGCACTTTTATGATGACAGATGCACTTTTATGATGGACAGATGCACTTTTATGATTGACAGATGCACTTTTATGATGGATAGATGCACTTTTATGATGGACAGATGCACTTTTATGATGGACAGATGCACTTTTATGATGGACAGATGCACTTTTATGATGGACAGATGCACTTTTATGATGGACAGATGCACTTTTATGATGGACAGATGCACTTTTATGATGGACAGATGCACTTTTATGATGACAGATGCACTTTTATGATGGACAGATGCACTTTTATGATGACAGATGCACTTTTATGATGGACAGATGCACTTTTATGATGGACAGATGCACTTTTATGATGGACAGATGCACTTTTATGATGGATAGATGCACTTTTATGATGGACAGATGCACTTTTATGATGGACAGATGCACTTTTATGATGGACAGATGCACTTTTATGATGGACAGATGCACTTTTATGATGGACAGATGCACTTTTATGATGGACAGATGCACTTTATGATGGACAGATGCACTTATGATGGACAGATGCACTTTTATGATGGACAGATGCACTTTTATGATGGACAGATGCACTTTTATGATGGACAGATGCACTTTTATGATGGACAGATGCACTTTTATGATTGACAGATGCACTTTTATGATGGACAGATGCACTTTTATGATGGACAGATGCACTTTTATGATGACAGATGCACTTTTATGATGGACAGATGCACTTTTATGATGGACAGATGCACTTTTATGATGGACAGATGCACTTTTATTAATGACAGATGCACTTTTATGATGGACAGATGCACTTTTATGATGGACAGATGCACTTCAATGATGGACAGATGCACTTTTATGATTGACAAATGCACTTTTATGATGGACAGATGCACTTTTATGATGGACAGATGCACTTTTATCATGGATAGATGCACTTTTATGATGGACAGATGCACTTTGATGGACTATAAAACAGAAGTAACCATTCACTGCCATTAAAAATCTCAGAAGAGCCAGGACATTTTTTAATATAACTCCGAATTGTATTCGTCTGAAAGAAGAACATACGCCCCAGATGACTTGAGGGTGAGTAAATCATGGGCTAATTTTCATTTTTGTGTGAACTATCGCTTTAACGATGTTGGTTCTGCTCTTACCTGCCGTTGAGTTGGATGCGGTCTGCTAGTTTTGAGAGCTGGTCCGGCAGTCGCGCTGTTTAATGACCCCTTCAGGACTAACAGAGACCTCACACAGTGAGTACGTCTCCGAAGCTGCGATGAGGCCGAACTCGCTCACTACATGCAAGACGACGTCTTTGGCTGTGGTGTCTTTACTGATGATGATATAGCAGCTCTGCTGGTCCGCCTTGAACACGCGATCACCTGATCGGGAATGTCTGTAACCCACAAGAGGAAGAAGATGCGGTTAAACACACAACCGGTGAAAGCATTCGAAATAAAGGCCAATGGTGAGATGTTAGGCACAGATTTGGAAAACAAGACAATGGCTCAAACCCTATTCGGTAACACTTTACTTGAAGGGGTGTGTATAAGACTGACAAGACACCTTCATAATCATGTCAAGAATATGAAGGAGGTTTATGCATGTTTATGACAACTGTCATTAAGTGTCATTCGCTCAATTATGACATTTTTAATGCAAATATGACATTGTTAGAGATGTCTTTGTTATGATAACTTGACATAAACCAATACATCATAACCTGTCGGTGTCTTTGTCATGACAACTTGACATTACTAAGACAATACAACCTGTCATAAACATGTTATAGCAGATTAATGATCAAACTTAAGAAACCACTTAGCTTTATGGGTTAACACTGCATAACAAAGACATCTCAAACAATGTCATATTTGCATTAAAAATGTCATAATTGAATAAATGACACTTAATGACAGTTGTCATAAACATGCATAAACCTCCTTCATATTCATGACGTGTCCTATCATGATTATGAAGGTGTCGTGTCAGTCTTATGCACACCCTTTCTAGTAAAGTGTTACCCACAATTCCATCAACCAGATGATTCAAATGACAGAAATCTCCTTCAGATTTCATTAACATCTTCACTTGTGTTTCAAAGATGAACGAAAGTCCTATAGGTGTGGAACACAATCCACCTTAATGACGGCGTTTTGACATCGAGTGTAAATTATTTCATGCCACAAACTCATAGACACATGCAGTGTTGGGGAAAATACTCTGAAAAGTCATGCATTACAATATTGTGTTACTCACTTAAAAAGTAACTAATTGCGTTACTTAGTTACTTTACTTTTGTGTTACTTTTTCTCACCTCGGGCTGGGCTTGTTTGTTTTTTTTTAATAACAAAAATGTTATATTTTTGGGCCAATATAAAGGCCCTTTCAGACCAAAATAGGCTGAAGGAAATTCTAATTCACACGTGTCCAGTAGAGGGCGCCGCTCAAACAAACCTGCCTTTCTGGATCACAGAAGAATGCAATGCAGGAGAAAAAAGTTTAACACTTCACCAATAAAAACAAAAAATCTTAAGTTATTTTTGCTTATGGTTTAATTGAATCATTGAAGATCAGCAGCCAGCAAGTACATTGGCCAATAAAGTGAGATTAAATAAAAATATTTGTTTTATTTAACATATTTAAGTATTGGAGGTTTGCGTATTATTCTAATTTTGCATTTCACTGATTTTATTCATTTTGAGAAATACTGAATTTTTTCTGTGCAAGTGAGATTAGTCAATGCATACTCACATTTAGTCTACTACAATAACCATCATCTTCACACACACTTACAGTTTTCCTCAACTGTCAGTCAATACAAGTGAAAACTGTAACTTGCGTTACTTATTTGAAAAAGTAACTCGGATATTATGCTGTAAATTGAAAAGTAATGCGTTACTTTACAAGTTCCTTGAAAAAAGTAATCAGATTACTTAAAGGGGTGGTATAATGCCCTTTTCACAACATTTAAAGTCTCAGAGTGTGTGTTGAAGTTTTAACTTAAAATACCCACAGATATTTTTATATATCATGTTTAAATTGTCACTAAAACGCACCTTTTTGTGTGTGTGTCCCTTTAAATGCAAATGAGCTGCTGCTCTCAGCACAGGGGGCGGAGCTTCAAGAGGTTGTGTTCTTTTACCTCACACACACATGCACTGAACATTTCAATGTTTATGTTCAAACCGGAGTCAGACAACGATGGAGAGACTCAAGAGGAAGTGACAACATGTTGAAGCAACAGGACATCTCTGAATGGTTAGTTGTTGAATGTATGTGTAGTTATCTTCTAGTCATTGATCACATGATAATCTATGAATCGTGTTCTGGGGGCGGGGTTTATGTAAATCATAGGGTCTGTGATGTCACTAACTGGAGAGGAAGCTCTGTAGTTCTATCAGCCGTTTGTTGTAGTCCTGAAAAACTATTTCTTTAAAATAAAATCTCTCCCTTTGCTCTGAACTTTGAGTGTCGTAACTCTACAGATGTTGTTTATGCTCAAACAGCAACATCACACACACACACTACAGCTGTGAAATCATAATCAACCACCCCTTTAACTCAAGTTACTTGTAGTGAGTTACTCCCAACACTGACCACATGCAATGAAGTTAAACGAGTGAAGAGGAAAAGAGTGTGTGACGTGTACAGTGTACTTACAGTAGAAACCAGCCACTGGTGGAGCCCAGAAACACACAGAGAGCAAAGACAGAGAGAGAGAGAGAGATGACACATGACACCAGTGGAGACACCACAACTAATGTAAAGACGTCCTCCTCGTTATAAACATCTCTCGCACTGCACTTCCAGATCCTCCTGAAACCAGCCGTGTGCTTTCGCTTTACACAACCCAGAGCTGAGGTTTCAGAGAGGAGACGTTTACTGGAATCCTTCTGAACATCCTCATATAGTCCAGCTATATCTATCTACATGTAGAACGCTTACAGCGCTTGAAATAAAGAGAAATAAAGAAGAACACAGAAGAAACCCTCAGTGGTGGAAAGAAGGACACTTTAAAAAGAGTGCCTAAAACAGGTTTCATACACTTTAAATAAATGTGAACGGAAAGAAATGATTTAAATGTATATTACATGCAATAAACGTTTGAGAGGTTTTGTTTATAACTGATATAAATAGCATTGATATAAGTGATCACATGGATTTAGACATACAGTATATTGTATTTATATAAAGCGTTCACGAGCAAATTTGCTTTATGTATTTCCCCGTCGTGGAAATCAGGCTTATATAAATGTCAGAAAACACCATTTCTGTCTGCACGTCAGATATCCACGATCACTGGATCTTTAATAAGTTGTAAGGAATAATTTAATCATTGATAGTGGCGTTTTTGCAGTTTCCCTGTTAACTCGGTTTTCTTGAATGGGAAAATCCTGAAATCTCAGAAAGTGTCAAAAAAGTCTTTGTTAAAGCGCCATAACCCATAAACCAAACCAACCAGCTACGAGGAGAATCATAAAACTACAAACTTTGACTAGAGGCAAAAAAATGTAAAAACGTTGTATTTAAAAATTGGTCAGAAATATAAAAAATCAGCCATTATTAAAAATCTATTTCCAAAACAGTTCTAAATAGTGTTAAATGCAAATTTATAATACTTTAGCAAGCTGTCGGAAAGACAAAACTCTAAATTCAAAATTAGAATATTGTGAAAAGGTTTTCATATCTGTAATCCATAATCATCAAAATTATAACAAATAAAGGCTTGAAATATCTCACTGTGCATGTAATGAGTCTATATAAAGACTCATTACATATGTATAAGTATTACATAACATATCTGTATAAGTTTCACTTTTTAAGTTGAATTATTGATATAAATCAACTTTTGCACAATATTCCAATTTTTCGAGTTTCACCTGTATTATAGTTGCAGAATTGTTATTTTCTTGTTCATTTTCTATTCTTCAGTGACTCGGGTCATTGGCTCAGTGTGTGTGTGTGTGTGTGTGTTACCTGCGGGGTTGGTGAAGTCGAGTGCGCTGGCGGGCTGGAGCAGGTCTGGGCTGCTGGACGAGAGGCTGCCCGGGATCGGCATGATGGCCACGCTGTGCCGGCACTGCTTCGTGCCCACCATACTGTCATCCTGAGACTGGGACAAGCCACTGTCACTGCACACACAGAGCAAGAGGGATTACAGCCGGCTCCACACACACACACACACACACAAACACACACAGATGGAACATGTGGACATTTAGGCCGTTTTCACACTTGATTTGACTGAACTGGAAGGAGACAAAACGAATGTGATTTTGAACTGTTAATGATAAAACACCAAAAATGATTCCGCCACATTGCCCAGATCATGTTTAGCTGGGTTAGGGCATCGCCATGGTTTAGGTCTTATTTGTCTGAAAGAACTTCCTCAGTTTGTTTTGGAGACTTTGTCTCTCGACGGCTTCTTTCACGCGTGGGGTCCCCCAGGGCTCTATTTTGGGGCCTATTTTGTTCTTCCTGTATTTGCTCCCCTTAGGACATATTTTTAGGAAATGTGTTTTTTCTTTTCATTGTTATGCAGAAGATACGCAAATTTATCTGGTTTTGAAACAAACAAAAAAAATACTCTATTGCAGTGTCTTTAAATTAAAGGAGTAGTTCACTTTTTAAAAAAAAACTGATAAGTGCTGATAATTTACTCGCCCCCATGTCATCCAAGATGTCCATGTCATTCTTTCGTCAGTCAAAAAGAAATTAAGGTTTTTGATGAAAACATTCCAGGATTTTCTCCATATAATGGACTTCAATGGGAACCAAATGGTTCAAGGTCCAAAAGACAGTTTCAGTGCAAACTGTTCAAAGGGCTTTAAACGATTCCAGACGATGAATAAGGGTCTTATCAAGCCAAACGATCACTCATTTAATAAATAAATAACAAAGTTTAAGTTTTATAAGCTCAAATGCTCGCCTGCTCTGTTCTGCTGATGAGCGTTCGTGACTCTCCTGTTCTAACTTGTTCAAAATGAACAAATCTTTTCCAGAGTCAATTCGTTCATTTTGTTCGTTGAATCAACCAAATGACAAGGAAAAAGATTTGTTAATTTTGATGAATAAGTTTGAACAGGAGTCACAAACGTGCGTCACAGAACAGAGCAAGGCGAGCATTTGAGCAGTCCATTATATGGAGAAAATCCTGGAATGTTTTCATCAAAAACCTTAATTTCTTTTCGACTGAAGAAAGACAGACATGGACATCTTGGATGACATGGGGGCGAGTAAATTATCAGCAAAAGTTTTTTTTTTAAAGTGAACTACTCCTTTAAGGCCTGGCTAGCACTACATTTCCTTAGTTTTAACGGAAATAAAACACAAGTTATGCTGTTTACGCCGGGACACACTTATGAGTAGATTTGGACCTTGGTGAATTGAATCCACTTGTGAAGCCCTATGTAAATACTGTAAGTGTTATTATAGAGTGTGATTTTAAATCCGGACAAACAGATTAACTCACCAAGGTGAAATCTTTCCTGTCCTTTAAAGTCTTTCAAAGACTTGTTCACATTTTTATTGTTATTGTTGACTCTATATAAGTAAATTTCTACTTCTGCGCTTTTGTCTGTGTTGCTCTGCAGTTACAGCGCCGAAACGCTAGTTGGCGGAGGAGGATTCGATGTCCCACTGTGTTCAGATTCATACAGATGGCTGTATAACCCTGTTTTTAAATCTCTTAATGGTTTGGCACCTAAATATCTTTCTGACCTGAACATCCTGTATGTCTAACCTAAGAGCACTTATGGCTGTTAGCTATCCCCGGGGTAAAGCTGAAGAGCATTCTCTCTACATTACACAGACTCAAACACTTGCTGTTTAAATCTAGCCTAAAAACATATTTTTATAGTCTGTCATTTGATGCTACGTGAGAGTTGCTTTTTTTGTATAGTGTCTTGTTGTTTTCTTCTGTGCTGTAGACTGTTTGCATCAGTGATATGTGTGTACAGCACTTTGATAAACACTTGCTGCTTTAACAAGTGCTTTCTAAATAAACTTTGACTTTGCTGTTGAGCTGTAGACGCATTGCAATGGATGCGGAGAACGCGAGCGCCAATTCGAAGTGACCGTAACTGAGTGTGAAAGCGCTCTAAACAGACACGAGCACAAACACAGAGTGAACACACACACACAATCGATGAATGAGACTCAAAATATCGGCATTCTTGGTAAATATGGGCGGAAATGACAGTGACAATTCGTTTTTGCAATTTCTATAATAAATACAAAAAATTGTTCTTTGATAAGAATAACTATTTGATTTTAATGAAAGGTTAGATTTTTGTGAATATTTTGAATAAAAGACTAAGGAATATTTGTGGAGCAAACTGTGACAACTATGACATACTAAGTCAGAATTATGAGATGGTCGAAATTGGCAAAAGCTGAAATTATGAGATGAAAAGTGATGAGAAGTCATAATTATGAGATTAAAACAATCATGGGATAAGAGTCGAAATGATGAAATGCTGCCATTATTATGAGATAAAGTCAAAATTATGAGATAAAAAGTCATATTGAGATAAAATGATGACATACCAAGTCATAATTATGAGATACTATATCTAAGTAAAAATCTATGTCCGTAACATTAACGTTGAAATTGACCTAAAAAATAAATGATGCCAAGTCCATTCAGTTTTTCTTTATTATTATGACTTGTGTCATAAATTTGACCAATTATTTCTCAACATACACAAAAAATAAGAAAGCTCTTGTTCTCATTTTTGCGTTGTATGTGAGACACAACTAGTGTTTGTCCAAGTTCAGGTCACATGACAAACAGAGCTTGTGATTTCACAGAAACAGGAATTGAAAAGAACGACTTCCACACACACAGCACTGTATGACACGGCACGGTTCATTCACACAAGGAAAAGATCTTGACTGCCCGACTACAGAAGAACACCAAACAAGGCACGACATGATACAAGCGATCTGCTTTCCCTGGCCAATCACAGGAAAAGTGCTGTCAGCTGCTCTGATTGGCTGTTGGAAAGGTCGTGCCTGGTTAGGATGTGATGCAACTCTTCATGAACACGCAGGAAAGAGAAGAAGTGCCAGTGAAATGTGTTGTTAGTATGAGCAAAGATGCCGAGTCTGGACTGTGAGCACAATCGCATGGTTTATGTGAAGATGAAGCAACAAACGATTTTATGACATTATGACATATTTATGAGAGAGAGAGAGAGAGAGAGAGAGTGTTGAGCTGGTGTCTCTTACCCAAACAGTCCCCTGTGCAAGTGATCAGCCATAAAAACAGAAGACACGTGATGTCAAGCAGAACAAGCATCAAGCACAGAGATGACCCTCACACACACACACACACACACTTCCTGCGCTCACATTCACCCCTACTTCATAAGATAAAACACACACTGTGCATGAACAACATAACGTCTGCATTGTTTGACAGAGAGAGCGCGATCATGGCCGGAACAAACACATATAAACAGTGACGGTCTCAGATGGTGATTGTGGGCTTTGTGCCGTTTCCCTGAAATGTTTAAGTTTAGTTTGAATAACGTTGTGTGTGACGTTGCCATGGATGATTTACCTCAGATCTTGGTAATAACTTATTTTTAAATAAATTTTCAATCTGAAGTGTATTTATGACAAACACTGTCAGTCACTCAGTTTGTTTTTTTAATATTAATGTGTTAAAATTAGGACTGTCATGTGATTAAAATGTCTAATTAATTATAACATTATCAGCCGATTAATTAATAGCCATACAGTTTAGCAGAGAATTACCCCCCAAAATATAATTTAAAGTCATTAGTGTGTTAGATGAGAAAAGCGTTGAATAGGCATTACAAAACGTGAGATTTAGAGGAAAATATTTTGATTCAACATAGAATTTATTGCACAAAATGTTAAAGTCCCCCTGTAGTCAATAATTGAATTACATAATACCAAAATTTCCTTGCCTTAAAATATCTTGAATGTAACTCGACACCCTTGCCACATTTAGTATGTGTGGTTCTATGAATATGCAACTGAGCCCCGCCTCCACTCACTCACTCAGCTCAGAGATCCACTGGTTGAAGATCACACGTTGATCTGATTGGTTACAAGGTCAAAGCTGTCGACTTATGAACTTACACACGGTTTGTTTTATTAAAAACACCTCATAGACACATAAACAACATTAAAAGCTGGATTATAACCACAGGGGGACATCTGAAGAGTCATTTAAGTCTATTAACAGAGACTGTTTAGTGCAGCTTAGGTGGCATGAATATGAATAAAGAATGAAATAATGGACTAAATATGAAACTAAAACCACCAGTAGGTCAATAATTGAATCATTCATCCAACAGATTCATTAAAACGACTGGAATGAAACGACTGGAGGCTTTGTTTGACTACTACTTTGATTGGCGAAACCGGAGCAATATTGTGTCTAATTAAACTGCTGTATAAAATCAATATAAGATTTGTAATAGTTCAGATATTCGCGAAAAAAACAACACTCTTGCTCGTGTGATTTTCTTCACAATATGATTTAAATATAAGACAAAGAGCCCTCATATCTTGAGTTTTGGCAGCATTTTAAATGCATTTGAATAGGCTTCATATCGCAATCAGTCGTTCCCTGCATGTGTGTGTGAATAAACACAGGTGTGGGCCGATCCGATCTTATACGTTCTGTTGAAAGTGCTGGACAATAGTGCACTCTCAGAGTGGGCCGATATCTGTCATTGATTTTGTGGATGGACAAAGTGCTTGTGGATGTAATCTTATCGCGTCTGGTTCGGACATGGTGTAATTTTCATGACACTTGAGCACATTTTCTTCTCACCACAGTGAGAAAACAACACTATATTACAGGGGTGTCTCGGGTCCTGACAGCAGAGATGACCACCTTCAGTTCACTCAAGAGGACAACACACTAATGGATGGATGGACGTGTGTTTAAACCAGGCGGCAACGGAGCAAACGCTCTTCAGAAACCAATGGGTGACGTCACACACACTTTTTTACACAGTCTATGGTTTAAGAGAATGACAGGTAAGAGAGACTCTTAGAGCTAGAGCTCATGATTGATCTAGAGGCTGTTGGTGCTGATGATGGAGGAACCTGTGCGACTCCAGAGCGCGTTGATCCCCGATACGAATGAGGAAAAGAATGGAGCCTAAAGAGAGGGAGAGAAGCGTCCTCCACACAGGAGTGTGTGTTTACCTGAAGGGCTTCGGGGGGAGGATGCTGAACCGGGTCTTCTCCAGCATCTTGCGGATCTTGTTGCGTCCCGGACACTCGTGTTGGCCTTCATCTTCTTGCGGCTCTTGCTGTGCCGTGGGAAACTCCATGTCTCCGGGCAGATCCCGGGATGGAGAAGCGGTTGCTCTTCCTCTCCTGAATCTTAGGGATGTGAGGACCGCCGTTTCTTCTCTCGTGCCTAACTCCGATTTTGAAGCTCTTTGAAAACTGCAACGAGTTCGAAATCGAGTGCATTTGTAATTTCATTTTAAAGCAGGTTTACAGGAAGTCATACTGTTATGTCTATAATGCCTTGATGCTTTATAATAAAGCAAGTTTTAGTGGGCGATAAGATTTCATAAAATCCTGCGGATGTATTTCTAGTGTTGTCTAGCACATATATCAGTGCTGCAGTGACTGAGACACACTGAGAGATATTAAATATTGGTCGTTTTTTTCCATTAAGAGATTTAAAATATCGGTCATTTTTGTTCCATTAAATATTTAAGATAATAAATATCGGTCAGTTTTGTTCCATTAAATATTTAAAATATTAAATATCGGTCAGTTTTGTTCCATTAAATATTTAAGATATTAAATATCGGTCAGTTTTGTTCCATTAAATATTTAAGATATTAAATATCGGTCAGTTTTGTTCCATTAAATATTTAAGATATTAAATATCGGTCAGTTTTGTTCCATTAAATATTTAAAATATTAAATATCGTCAGTTTTGTTCCATTAAATATTTAAGATATTAAATATCGGTCAGTTTTGTTCCATTAAATATTTAAGATATTAAATATTGTTCAGTTTCTTTGTTCCACTAAATATTTAAAATATTAAATATCGTCAGTATTGTTCCATTAAATATTTAAGATATTAATATCGGTTAGTTTTGTTCCATTAAATATTTAAGATATTATATATTGGTCAGTTTTGTTTCATTAAATATTTAAGATATTAAATATTGTTCAGTTTTGTTCCACTAAATATTTAAGATATTAAATATCGGTCAGTTTTGTTCCATTAAATATTTAAGATATTAAATATCGGTCAGTTTTGTTCCATTAAATATTTAAGATATTAAATATTCGGTCAATTTTGTTTCCACTAAATATTTAAGATATTAAATATCGGTCAGTTTTGTTCCACTAAATATTTAAGATATTAAAATATGGTTCAGTTTTGTTCCATTAAGTATTTAAGATATTAAATATTGGTCAGTTTTGTTAAATTAAGAGATTCAAAATATCGGTCAGTTTTGTTCCATTAAATATTTAAGATATTAAATATCGGTCAGTTTTGTTCCATTAAATATTTAAGATATTAAATATCGGTCAGTTTTGTTCCACTAAATATTTAAGATATTAAATATCGGTCAGTTTTGTTCCATTAAATAATTAAGATATTAAATATAGGTCAGTTTTGTTCCATTAAATATTTAAGATATTAAATATTGGTCAGTTTTGTTAAATTAAGAGATTTAAAATATCGGTCAATTTTGTTCCACTAAATATTTAAGATATTATATATAGGTCAGTTTTGTTCCATTAAATATTTAAGATATTAAATATCGGTCAGTTTTGTTAAATTCAAAGATTTAAAATATTGGTCAGTTTTGTTCCACTAAATATTTATGATATTAAATTTAGGTCAGTTTTGTTCCATTAAATATTTAAGATATTAAATATTGGTCAGTTTTGTTAAATTAAGAGATTTAAAATAGTAATTTGTTCCACTAAATATTTAAGATATTAAATATCAGTCAGTTTGTTCCACTAAATATTTAAGATATTAAATATCAGTCAGTTTTAGTTTACACAAGAAAACAAGTCAAGTGACAGAACAACTGGCAGAGAGGACATCCATTCAAGTTCAAGATCTTAATTATGATATGTACTAGGTACAATGACATTTTTATTTTGTCTTATTCTTAATTTGTATTGTTTTATTTCGTTTTTTCAGAGCGCTTTTAAGTCAGTCATTACATTTAATTGAATTGAATGCCTTTATTGTCATTGCACTTAGTTGTACAACGATAATCTTAAGTGCAACTCCATATGGTATAATTAACACACCAGTGCATCACAAAACACTAAGTAAAGGTAACATACAATCCCATAATCCCATGTGTATGAACAGTAAATGTATTGCACAGTCACATAAGCAATGTATATTGCACAGTCCATCTTAGTTCATTGGATATTATGAGTTTAGTACTTTTATGGCACTTACAGGGTGGCATTTGACCCTGGACCACAAAACCAGTCTTATGGGTCAATTTTTTAAAATTGTTAATTGTCTTAATTGTCTTAATTGTTTAATTGAGTTTGGAATAAGTCTACGTGTTCTTTATGCAGATTATCTTATTTTTTGTGATAACTGTGTATGATACTGTACAGATACTGTGACATACCGAAGATGTTGGTCTTCACAGTGAGAGAGAGGTGTGTGTTGTTCTTGAGCATATCCATGGCTTTGGTGTACAGAGATGTTCTCAAAGTTCTGTCCATTAATCTCCAGGATCTGAGGACAGACGAGCACAAGCGTGTTCATGCTGAAGTATTAATGTGTTGTTCTGAGCAGAGCGAGTTCCTCTGACCCGTACCTGATCTCCACGCTTGAGTCCCGCTTCTGCTGCTTTACTGCCCTCGGCCACAGACTCCACGAAGATCCCGAAGCCTCGCTCGCTGCCGCCTGGAGCGCGAAGAACAGCGAGAGACTCTCGGGACGGCTTCTGGAGAGTGATCTGACGACACTTGGCCTTCGCAGCACACGCGATGTTCAGCAGACGCAGGTGACCCTTCATTTTCTGAGAAACACAAACACTGACATCCAGATCTGGGGACTTTGACTATGGCTTAGAAGATACAGGTGATATTAGAATATCGTAACTGAGTATCGACAGTTAACAGCGTGTTTAACAGTGCTATATAAATAAATAAACTAAAACTAACTAAAACTATAATGCATTTTCATTTGATGAAAATTAATTTCATATCATGAAAGTTCACACCCAAATGTATTCTTTCAACTGAGCGTATTGGGGGTCTTTAAAAGTGTTTCCAGATCTACAAATCCCTATTTTAGGATTCCCTGATACTTCCATGTTATCCTGATTGAATGAACTTGTTTTGTCTGAACTGACGTCGACACTCACCGAGAAATCCAGTAACTTCTCAAAGTCCTCCAGGAACTGTGTCATCACTGGATCGCCTTCAAAATCGTTAAAATGATTGTTCACCCACAACAACACGATCCTCGTCACCTGCAAGATCACAGAAGATGTAAACTAGCGCTGTGCAATGATTAATCGCATAAAAAGGTAACAATTTTTTATGTTTTTAAAAGAAGTCTCTTCTGCTCACCAAGGCTGCAATTTTTTATAAAAAATGCACAAAAACACAGTAATATTGTGAAATATTATGACAATTTAAAAATGAATTTTTTATGTTAATATATATATTAAAATGTAATTTATTCCTCTGAAAAAAGCTGAATTTTCAGCATCATTACTCCAGTCTTCAGTGTCACATGATCCTTCACAAATCACTCTAATATGATGATTTTATGCTCCAAAAACATGTATGATTATTATCCATGTTGAAAACAGTTTTTACATTTTTATTTCAGGATTCTTTGATGAATAGAAAGTGATTTGTGAAGGATCATGTGACACTGAAGACTGGAGTAATGATGCTGAAAATTCAGCTTTTTTCAGAGGAATAAATTACATTTTAATATATATTAACATAAAAAAAGTCATTTTAAATTGTCATAATATTTCACAATATTACTGTGTTTTTTGTGTATTTTTTATAAAAAAATTGCAGCCTTGGTGAGCAGAAGAGACTAAGGCCCTAATATATATATATATATATATATATTTTTATATATATATATACACACACACACATGCATGTATATATTCAAGAAAATGTGTTCTTTAGATTTAAAATATTTGTATCAAATTATGCATAAATATATATATATACAGTATTTACATGCAAAAGTGTCTTAAATCTAAACATCCAGTGTGTGTATTTAAATATACAAAATATATTAACACAAACATTATTTTTGCACAGCACTAATATAAACACAAGCAAACCATAATTAATTACGAAAAAACAGTGTAAGAAATAAGTGCACTATAATTAGATTAGATATTATTATTAGATATTATTGGCACAACACCAGAATCAGCCGATAAAGGCTTAAAATGTAATAATCTGCACCAGTCTGATATGAAAAAATAATGCCGATATGCTTTAATGTGTAGCGACAAGATCATGATCTTATGATGACTAGATTTATGGTTTTGGATTGCCGCCTAAAACTTGAATGCGAAGAAACAGTCAAACCAAACATTACACACACACACCAGATATCAGTTTTGATTTGTTTTCACTAGTGTGATCAGGACACTTCAGTTCAGTTCAGTGTAAGTGAGGAGAGCAAAATAAAGCAAACTGTGACATATTACACACAAATATTCTTCATTCAGTGACTACCAGTCAAAATATGTGAGCAAAAATGATTCCTCCACTTTGAGCTGATGATGTTTTCTGTAATCGCTAATGCTCTTTTTACACACACACTGAACAACATGAAGCATTGCTTGGTCACTGGTTGAGCTAAACTGGTATCATCTAATTGTGTAGTTAAATTTAACAGATATTCAACATAATTCATGTGTGAGAGTCCAACAGAAGGACGGACAAAACCAGTCAAATATCCACTGAGTTCTGTTCATATTTATCACCGTTTTCATAACTACAGCGAATAAACTGAATAATGTGAGAAATGTTGAAGGAGTTTAAATACATTTAGGTTTGACTGTAAGCTGAGAGCGACACACACACACACACACACACACACACACACTGACCGTGTCTCTGAGACTGTCCACTTTGAACCACTCCAGGAGCTTCTTGCCGACGTCCATCAGGGCTGTACCAGGAAGGTGCGGTGTGTGAGCAGGAAGTCCTCTCAATGTACGTGGGAGTTCGACCACTGACGGCTCCTCCACCAGGTGCCAGGATCAGCCGCTCCGGGTGCCCTGATACACAGCGGGAGTATGAATATGGTCACACTTTATTTTACAGTGTCCTTGTTACAGATGTTACATGTACTAACCATAGGAATAACAGTAAATTATGCATAATTACATCCAACTTAACCCTCAGCCAAACCCTAACCCTATAGTAAACACAATAATATTACGCAGTACTTAAATATATAATCACACGGTAACAATGACACCTTAAAATGAAGTGTAACCTGAATTTTTAAGGGCAATTTGTAAAGAAAGATTGTAGAAAGGGCTAATGTAATTTCAGTTCTATATTTGAAAAATCCTATATTTGTGGGTTCATATTTTATTTTATTATTATTTACTTTGACTTTTCCAGTGACCCAACAAACCTATAAATGTTTTGATTCGTCTCAATGTGAACAAAACGACAAACTAAATATCTAGAAAAGATCACTTCCACACACACATCAAGAGACACAAAGTAAAACAAAGTAAATAAAGATAAAAAATGCTTCCAAAAACAAACAAACAGCAAAAGACGATGGACGATGACATCACGGTTTCTCCAGAGCGGCTGTATAGATATAAAATGAACTAAACGAAAAACTTCTTTCACAACAGAAATGAACCATCACTAAACTTTCTTAAGCTGGACTTCTCTTCTAGACACAAAGACTGTCGCTTTATTTTTATCTCTGTAAAGCTGCTCTGATACGATCTAGACCCTGAACGCCTCGTTTACAGCCAATCAGAAGAGCCGCTGCAGATGCACACTCGCGTGAGGAGGAAAGAGGGAAGCGGGAGTCAGAAACACTCACACACAAACTGCACTGGGTGAGAGTCAATCTCATCACACTTCCCCAGCTCATTTAAGACAATCATTAAATCCTTTTTAAACAGGTTTTCTGAATGTCCAGATATGCAAATGAGGCACTATCTAATTAAATATGCACTCATGTGCATACATTATCCAGAACAGGACCTTGCATTGGATAATGCCAGGTTCAAATTTTCTCCTTTGATTTTTTGATAAATCAGAGGAAAAAATGCTTTTCACCATGTTTTTAGGAATATAACATAAATCAGGCGAATGATATATTAATATAGATTGGAATAACACTGTAAGGTTTGGTGTAAGTGGAGATTTCTAACATTATAAAATGCTACAGTCGCAAATAACAAAAGTGCAATAAAATAAACACTTAAATTTGGATTGTGGATGGGTTTTTTTTCCCATAAAACAGCCCAAAACTGACAATGGTTTTGTGTTGTCAACTCAAGTCTCCTTCATTTCTACAGCGCTTTAACAGTATAGAGTTTCCTTCACAGTGATAACAGGAGATTACAGAGATTTTACAGCAGATCTAGAATATCAGTTATTGTCCAGATGAAGTTAGTTTACTCTTAAGTCGTTTTAAACCTTGGGTTGGTGTGATTAAGGGTCATCTTGTGATGCTTTTTGTTCATTGTTGTTGTTTTTTTGGCCACAGTGACATTAAAATGAAGATCCTACATTAGTAATGACTTCCCTCACCGTGATCTTGATCTTGTAGTTCAGAAAAACAACACTTTAAATCTCTTAAACTCAAAGATGTAAATGACATTAGTGTGTGTGTTAAATGAAAGACACAGGTTGCACTGAATATCAGCTCGCTTTGGCTCAAGATCAGGATTTATGGAGTCCACATGTCATGAACACTAGAAACTTGAGATCTGCTGGAGATCTGTCGCTCACACACACACCTCTGAGATGTTCGTTTGAAGCGATGGTTTTGGGAAACTCAAGACTCGCTTGAACTGATGATAACGATGGAGCTTGTGTCTACAGTTGGTGAACGATGCTCTCGGGGAAACGCAACAGAAATAACTGAACCACCAGAATGAAAGTAATGCTGAGTTCCTCACCTCTGATGACGATGTGGCCCTTCCTGGTGCCGCTGCGGTCCAGCTCACGGTGCTCCTTCACCATCACGATCTCCGCCCTCCTCCTCCACCTTGTGTGTGTCTTCTCCACATGGTTGAGTATGCGAACAGTAGTCCTCTTGAGCGACGCACACAAACTGATCAACAACAACATGAGGAAGAGCGATGAACTGAGAGTAGCGCAGGAGGTTAGTCCTGGAACCAGACATGGATAACACACACTATCACAGCGCCAGCTCATGAGTGCGACGTGTGTGTGAGAGCGAGCGCAGGGTTCACAGCCGTTAGAGGAAGTTGAGGTGGAGTCTTTACTTGAGGAATCAGCAGCGCTGCTATATTAAGAGTCTTTTACATTCAGACCCTGAACCACGACACTTCATGACCGGCAGAGAGTAACAGTGTGAGGGGATCGGAAACACCACAGACATCATAGAGTCCCGTCAGAATCAGGAATGACCCCCAATATTTGATATTCTCAGAGAACAACTGACTAAACTGGAGATTTGTGGCCCTAATAATCAGAAATGACCCCCAATATTTGATATTCTCAAGAGAAATAGAGAAAACCTGACTAAACTGGAGATTTGTGGCCCTAATAATCAGAAATGACCCCCACATATTTGATATTCTCAGAGAAACAACTGACTCAACTGGAGATTTGTGGCCCTAATAATCAGAAATGACCCCCAATATTTGATATTCTCAGAGAGAAATAGAGAAAAACTGACTAAACTGGAGATTTGTGGCCCTAATAATCAGAAATGACCCCCAATATTTGATATTCTCAGAGAAACAGAACTGACTAAACTGGAGATTTGTGGCCCTAATAATCAGAAATGACCCCCAATATTTGATATTCTCAGAGAGAAATAGAGAAAAACTGACTAAACTGGAGATTTGTGGCCCTAATAATCAGAAATGACCCCCAATATTTGATATTCTCAGAGAGAAATAGAGAAAAACTGACTAAACTGGAGATTTGTGGCCCTAATAATCAGAAATGACCCCCAATATTTGATATTCTCAAGAGAAATAGACAAAAACTGACTCAACTGGAGATTTGTGGCCCTAATAATCAGAAATGACCCCCAATATTTGATATTCTCAGAGAGAAATAGAGAAAAACTGACTAAACTGGAGATTTGTGGTCCTAATAATCAGAAATGACCCCCAATATTTGATATTCTTAAAGAGAAATAGAGAAAAACTGACTAAACTGGAGATTTGTGGCCCTAATAATCAGAAATGACCCCCAATATTTGATATTCTCAGAGAACAACTGACTCAACTGGAGATTTGTGGCCCTAATAATCAGAAATGACCCCCAATATTTGATATTCTCAGAGAGAAATAGAGAAAAACTGACTAAACTGGAGATTTGTGGCCCTAATAATCAGAAATGACCCCCAATATTTGATATTCTCAAGAGAAATAGAGAAAAACTGACTAAACTGGAGATTTGTGGCCCTAATAATCAGAAATGACCCCCAATATTTGATATTCTCAAGAGAAATAGAGAAAAACTGACTAAACTGGAGATTTGTGGCCCTAATAATCAGAAATGACCCCCAATATTTGATATTCTCAGAGAGAAATAGAGAAAAACTGACTAAACTGGAGATTTGTGGCCCTAATAATCAGAAATGACCCCCAATATTTGATATTCTCAGAGAGAAATAGAGAAAAACTGACTAAACTGGAGATTTGTGGCCCTAATAATCAGAAATGACCCCCAATATTTGATATTCTCAGAGAGAAATAGAGAAAAACTGACTAAACTGGAGATTTGTGGCCCTAATAATCAGAAATGACCCCCAATATTTGATATTCTCAGAGAGAAATAGAGAAAAACTGACTAAACTGGAGATTTGTGGCCCTAATAATCAGAAATGACCCCCAATATTTGATATTCTCAGAGAGAAATAGAGAAAAACTGACTAAACTGGAGATTTGTGGCCCTAATAATCAGAAATGACCCCCAATATTTGATATTCTCAGAGAGAAATAGAGAAAAACTGACTAAACTGGAGATTTGTGGCCCTAATAATCAGAAATGACCCCCAATATTTGATATTCTCAGAGAGAAATAGAGAAAAACTGACTAAACTGGAGATTTGTGGCCCTAATAATCAGAAATGACCCCCAATATTTGATATTCTCAGAGAGAAATAGAGAAAAACTGACTAAACTGGAGATTTGTGGCCCTAATAATCAGAAATGACCCCCAATATTTGATATTCTCAGAGAGAAATAGAGAAAAACTGACTAAACTGGAGATTTGTGGTCCTAATAATCAGAAATGACCCCCAATATTTGATATTCTGAGATAGAGAAAAACTGACTAAACTGGAGATTTGTGGCCCTAATAATCAGAAATGACCCCCAATATTTGATATTCTCAGAGAGAAATAGAGAAAAACTGACTAAACTGGAGATTTGTGGCCCTAATAATCAGAAATGACCCCCAATATTTGATATTCTCAGAGAGAAATAGAGAAAAACTGACTAAACTGGAGATTTGTGGCCCTAATAATCAGAAATGACCCCCAATATTTGATATTCTCAGAGAGAAATAGAGAAAAACTGACTAAACTGGAGATTTGTGGCCCTAATAATCAGAAATGACCCCAATATTTGATATTCTCGAGAGAAATAGAGAAAAACTGACTAAACTGGAGATTTGTGGCCCTAATAATCAGAAATGACCCCCAATATTTGATATTCTCAGAGAGAAATAGAGAAAAACTGACTAAACTGGAGATTTGTGGTCCTAATAATCAGAAATGACCCCCAATATTTGATATTCTCAGAGAGAAATAGAGAAAAACTGACTAAACTGGAGATTTGTGGCCCTAATAATCAGAAATGACCCCAATATTTGATATTCTCAGAGAGAAATAGAGAAAAACTGACTAAACTGGAGATTTGTGGCCCTAATAATCAGAAATGACCCCCAATATTTGATATTCTCAGAGAAATAGAGAAAAACTGACTAAACTGGAGATTTGTGGCCCTAATAATCAGAAATGACCCCCAATATTTGATATTCTCAAGAGAAATAGACAAAAACTGACTAAACTGGAGATTTGTGGCCCTAATAATCAGAAATGACCCCCAATATTTGATATTCTCAGAGAGAAATAGAGAAAAACTGACTAAACTGGAGATTTGTGGTCCTAATAATCAGAAATGACCCCCAATATTTGATATTCTCAGAGAGAAATAGACAAAAACTGACTAAACTGGAGATTTGTGGCCCTAATAATTCAGAAATGACCCCCAATATTTGATATTCTCAGAGTGAAATAGAGAAAAACTGACTAAACTGGAGATTTGTGGCCCTAAATAATCAGAAATTGACCCCATATTTGATATTTCTCGAGAGAAATAGAGAAAAACTGACTAAACTGGAAATTTGTGGCCCTGAATAATCAGAAATGACCCCCAATATTTGATATTCTCAGAGAGAAATAGAGAAAAACTGACTAAACTGGAGATTTGTGGCCCTAATAATCAGAAATGACCCCCAATATTTGATATTCTCAGAGAGAAATAGAGAAAAACTGACTAAACTGGAGATTTGTGGCCCTAATAATCAGAAATGACCCCCAATATTTGATATTCTCAGAGAGAAATAGAGAAAAACTGACTAAACTGGAGATTTGTGGCCCTAATAATCAGAAATGACCCCCAATATTTGATATTCTCAGAGAGAAATAGAGAAAAACTGACTAAACTGGAGATTTGTGGCCCTAATAATCAGAAATGACCCCCAATATTTGATATTCTCAGAGAGAAATAGAGAAAAACTGACTAAACTGGAGATTTGTGGCCCTAATAATCAGAAATGACCCCCAATATTTGATATTCTCAGAGAGAAATAGAGAAAAACTGACTAAACTGGAGATTTGTGGCCCTAATAATCAAATGACATTTTCTATATTTTCTAATAATCAGAAATGACCCAATATTCGATATTTCAGAGTGATATAGAGAAAAACTGACTAAACTGGAGATTTGTGGCCCTAAAATAGTCAGAAATGACACACACTAATAATTTTTACTTTATCATAATTATGACAGCAATTTCAACTTTTTATTGAATAATTTTGGATTTTATCTTCATTGTATCTCATCTCTTATTTTTTATCATAATGATAGTTTCGAGGCATGTTTAGCTTAGCATTAGCCTGGGCTGACGAACTGAGCTTACCTGTCTGTCCGCGTTGGTGCACATCAGGCCGTCCCATGAACTGTGTGTCGAGAGACGGAGAGATGCCGAAGCTGTTGCCCATACACAGCATCTCTGATCTTCCCTCTCCATAACTGATCTCCATACACTGTTCAGGATCACGTACCACGTGTTCAGCTGCAAACACAACAGAGCACACTTAGATCACACACACACACTCAACAGAGCACACTTAGATCACACACACACAACAGAGCACACTTAGATCTCACACACACACACACACACACTAGTGTTCAGCTCCAAACACAACAGAGCACACAGTGTGTGTGTGTGTGTGTGTCTGTGTGTGTGTCTAAAGTGAATCTGGTTAATATCTTGACCTTTGAGTCACTCTTTGCGCTTCCGTTTCTCTCTTCTCTCATTAAGAAAGAGTGTCTTGTTGACCTTCACTGTAGCCCACACACACACACACAGACACACACTTGTTGATCAATGTGAGCGTCTCCTTCAGACTCATTTATGACGTGCTTCACAGTGTGCTCTTGTGATTCATCCGACTGCACACACTCTTTTAAAACCGCTCACTCACACACACACACACACACACACACACTGCGCTCTGACTTGTCATCACTGAAACAGTTCACAGCATTCAGACTTGGCTTGTATTGAGGACAGGAAGAGTTTCTTCAGTCTTAAGTGACCGCAGGATGCAGGAGTGTTCTCAGTGTGAGCTGGGCTTCAGGAGGAGCACTAGTAACTTACAGGCTGGTTACAAATATTAATGCATCGTTTGTGATCAATATCGATTCTTAAATCCCAAGATCTATGCAGTTTTCAGCATATCCATTTCATATTCAATTTCTGTCACTTTTATACTTAATTTCACTCAATAAGTGTGTGTTTGTGGGCCCTATTTCGCACACAGACTTTTACAAGACGCATGTATCAGTCCTATTTTGCATGTGACGCACAGCGAATTCGAGAAATGAACTTGCGCTCTCGGGCTGTTCAGGGAAGAGGAGGCGTGTCCCGGCGCAAACGCTTCCTGGTGCTGTTGTGCAGTTCTAGAGCCCTCAGACCAGGACAAACCCAGTCTAAAGTCGTGGGTTATTCAGACGCTGCATTAGCGTGCATGCGTGGCCATAATGTAGCCCTGAAAAGTGAAGCTTAAAACGTCTTGATCGCCCCGGTGGCCGGTCCTAGTATAGGTCATTCATTTAGACCATACTAAACGATTAAATTACACTTCAGATATCGGTTTTCCAAAGATGGTTTCTGTCATTTACTGTAGTTTTTATCACGCTGATATAATTTCAAGTGTTTGTTTTTGAAGTGTTTTTGAGTTAGTTATTTAATGCGGTGGTGATTGACAGCTGTGACTGACAGGTTCTCAGAGTGACTTTTTTTCGGGATCTTCGGAGGACTGAGGAGATTGAAGCTTTAAATCTAAAATCTAAATTTCTATCATTATATTTTTTTAAGTGCCCGGAAGCGTGTCTTGTGATAGATTCTGCAGAGTGAGGGCGGGGCCTTGATTCCGCGGTTTACTTCCTGCTCACGACTGCGCATGTCTGGTCCCGAGATCGCTTCTGCGCAGACTCAAGTCCCCAGATGTCAGCGGCATATCAGGATACTGGCAGCTTCACTTCTGTCCATCTTTTTTGCCAGACCAACACAGTTTAGATTAGCGTCGGACGCAAGAGTCATTTATCTCGCCGGTGTAATAGCGACAGCGCCCGAGATCCGCCCACAAAGTTACTTGTTTACCTCCTGTTTGTCCTGAAGAAATGACGGTCCCCTCCAGTTCCACCACCTCGAACATCATGACTCGACACAACTCTCTCCGCACTGACATGGTCATGTTCCGAAAGCTGGAAGCTGATGCATGAACTCCAGGAGCTGCTCTGTAGAGTGTGAGAAAGAGAAGACTTTGAAAGCAATTTATTCAACCAAACAAACATCATTTTTTTATCGAACCATTACCATTTAAAGGTGACATAATGCCTCTGTTCACAGGATGTAATATAACTCTATCATGTCTCTAGAATATGTGTGTAAAATTTCAGCACAAATGACCAGATCATTTATTAGAGCTTGAAAAATCTGCCCGTTTTGGGTGTGAGCAAAAATACGCCGTTTTTGTGTGTGTTCCTTTAAATGCAAATGAGCTTTAGCTCCGCCTCTGTTCAGAAGAGGGCGGAGCCTTCACACGAGCTTCAGAGACTCCAGTAATAACAAAACAGGCCATTCTCACTGATCCAAAATCAGGAATAACCAGTAGCGTTGACGGAGAGACTCGGGAAGACTCTCGCAATCGTTGTTTATCAACATTTAGAAAAATATGGCAAAAGTTTTGCTCAAATCTGAAGCGTAAACCCGGCTAGAGAGAGCCGTCTGTGTTCTCGACAGCGAGGGCTTTACCGATGTCGTCGTCGGTGCGATCCACCGGCTCCTTCTCCAGACACTCGCGCACCAGATCTCGGCCCAGGAGAGCCTCTGAAGGAGCGCTCGATGTCTTCATCCTCCCTCCTCTTCCTCAGAGTCCACTGGGGCTTCGGGGAGACTCGACAGATCCACGTCTCCCATCTCACTCTCCGTAGCCTGAGGAGAAACACGTTCACGCTTTACTTCTACAGCTCCTCACACCATACAGATGCTAGCAGAGCTGCTAATACAGGGTATCAGGGGTGGGCGGTGTGGCCAATATTCTACTTCACTGGATGACTCATTTTATTTCACGGTAACGATATCTAATGTTTACAGTTGTAATATTATAATAGATTATAATGACTTGATGCTGTCTACACTGATACAGTCACACAGATGGAAGAGTAAAGAATTAACCAGTTAAAAAAATCGTTTAATTTACTGTTCAGACTTCAGAAGGATCCTAAATTCTGGAAACAAGTGGATAGTTTATTTAATGGGTCTGGGAACTCATCGCAGGATTATATGTTTGTTTGGAGCATTTTGTCTTGTAATGGACACACAGTGAAATGGAGAGTTCACAAACTAACTTTCACTGAAAGATGAAGCTGTACTGGATCTGACAGCAGCTGCATCACAAACCACAGTAATGATTTTCTTTGTCTGTAAATTATGGTTTTATATGGATAATGTTTACAAAACACTTACTCATGTGCACTGGCGAGTGGGTGTCGATACGGTTTGCTGAGCAATGACCTTAGTTAATCACAAGAGTAGCGTTTACTGACAAGCCTTAAAGAAACACTCACTGTTTTCTGAAATAGGGCTTATTCACATTCTTTCCTACATTTAGATATGTGTGCAAATGCATTTTGCTCAGTGCATGCACTGTTTTAGTTTGACAGGTTCGGCGCTAGCTTAGCTTAGCACAATGAATAAAATCCTTTGTTGCCAGCTAGCATGTCCTGAGTAAAAGTGATAAAAAAATGAACAAACTTTGGCTTTAGGACTATTTATTTTGAGAAGTTACAACAAACATGGTAATTACCTGTGTAGCAAAAGGTTGTGAGAACCCTGTCAAACTAAAACAATGTCATGCACTGAGACAAAAATGCATTTGCACACATATCTAAATGTAGGAAAGAACGTGAATAAGCCCTATTTCAGAAAACAGTGGAGTGTTCCTTTAAAAGGAGCTGTGCCCTAAGAACTGATCATTTCAGACAGAGGCTCAGAAAAAGGGTTACATTTTTTATTTTTAAAACGTTCTTTGAGGTTCATTTATAATTTTAGTTGCACTATAAATGTATATAAAGAATATTAGAAAAAAAAATAAATGTCATGACTCCTTTAATATCAGTGAGTGAGTGAGTGAGTGAGTGAGTGAGTGCAGTACAGTAGTAAGTAAGTAATAAGTAATGAGTGAAGATAATGAGTAATAAGATGATGAATGTGGGCACGTATTTGTGTGTGTTACAAGGAGTGATGATGATAAGTGATGATAGTGAGTGAGTGAGTGAGTGAATGTGGCACGCATTTGTGTGTGTGATGAGTGAGTAAGTGATGATGAGTGACAGTAAGTGGACAGTGATGATGTGGTCATGAGTGTGTGTAGAGACACGGATCTCCCAAAGAACTTTCATTCTGGCAGCTTCTCAAAAGCACGACAGACATTTTCTGTTTTACATTTTACAGCCTTTTGAAGAAACACTGTATTAAATCTTTATACTGTAGTATTTATGACCATCAGAAAAAACCCTTTACAAACACTATTTGTTTCTACTCACCCATTGACACACTTTACAACAAATGATCTATGACCATCAATCTAACAATAGAAGATGAGAGAAGTCCGAGAGGAAGCAGAACTCAAAACACAGATTCAGTGAATCGTTTGAGTCATCATTAAAAAACCTTGTTCCATGCAGAAAAACTCTTCCAAACTTAGAAGTGAGCGAATCTACAGTTAGGAGGACTTTCCCATCGCCCCTAAATGTAAAGAGAGCAATGCAAGATATACCTACAGTAGCATTTTTAAGAATACGATTAATGTTGGGGATTCACATTTGTGTTAAATATGCAAGTTAGAGATAGAAACGGTTGAAGAGTTTAATTTGGTGTAATATAAACACTGTTTTACATACTCATTATATTTTTAGTTAACCTGTTAGTGATGTCTTCATTATTTAATTAATGTTTGAATACGTCCCAAATCTAGTGTGCTGAAATATGTATTCCAAAGATATTCGTATTGTTTACTTTTGTTGTTCAGAAAAGAGAGTATGGAAATGATTTGGGCTTCCAATTTCCAAACTAATGCCCCTATTGAGTTTTCTGATATATGAAAAGTGTGTGTGTTATCACTTGTAGCGTACAGCACTCTCGTCTCTGGACTCAGAGTGAGAAGAGGAAGAGGAAGCACCTGGTAGATGTCTGATAGGCTGCTGCTCCCCGAGTCACTGGCGATGCTGCATCCTGATTGGCTGGGAGGCATGTGCATCTGCTGGGGTGGTCCGTCAGGTGCATCTTGCTGAGGTCAACAGGAAGCTGTTCACACCAAGACAGGAAGTGAGAACGGTCGAGGACATCATTTAAAATGCAGATCATGACAAAACCTGTCAGCAGGCTTGAGAACACGAAGTGAGAACACACCAGCATCAAACACACACCAGTCAAACACACGCCAACGTCAAACACACGTCAGCGGCAAACACACACCAGCGTCAAACACACGCCAGTCAAACACACGTCAACTGTCAAACACACGCCGACAATAAAAAACACACATGCAACGCGCTCAAACACACATCAGCAACAAACACACTGCCAGTTAAACACACGCGACACCTCAACAACACATGCCTAGATATGAGCCGAACACACTGAATGTGAACAACACACGTGCTGAACTGCAAACACTTACACCAACACCTAATCGCAAACACACTGCGAACGTCCAAACACAACGTGCCTCAAGCATTGCCAAAGCAACACGTGGATCGCCAAACACACTGCGAACTGCCAAACACACTGCGACGGCCAAACACACTGCGAACGGCCAACACACTCGTCGAACGGCCAAACACACTGCGAACCCAAACACTGCGAACGCCAAACACACCTGACGATGCCAACACACGCGAATTGGCCAAACACATGCGAACGGCCAAACACACATGCGCAACGGCCAAACACACTGTGAACGGCCAAACACACTGGCGACGCCCCAAACACACTGCGAAATGCCAAACACACTGCGAACGGCCAACACATGCGAACGCAAACACATGGCGAACGGCCAAACACACTGCGACATTGCCAAACACACTGCAACGGCCAAACACACTGCGAACGGCCAACACACTGCGAACGCAACACACTGCGAACCAAACACACTGCGAACTGGCGACAACACACGACATGCGAACAAATGCAAACACATGCGGCGACGGCCAACACACTGCGAACGCCAAACACACTGCGAAGCCAACACACTGCGAACGGCCAAACACACTGCGAATGCCAAACACACTGCGACGGCCAAACACACTGGCGAACGGCCAACACACTGCGAACGGCCAAACACACCGCGAACGGCCAAACACACTGCGAACGGCCAACACACTGCGAACCGCAAACACACTGCGAACCAAACACACTGCGAACGGCCAACACACTGGCGAACGCAAACACATGGCGAATCCAACACACTGCGAACGGCCAACATGGCGACACTGGCCAACACACTGCGAATGCCAAACACACTGCGAACGCCAAACACACTGCGAACGGCCAACACACTGGCGAACGGCCAAACACACTGCGAACGGCCAAACACACTGGCGAACGGCTCAACACACATGCGAACGCCAAACACACTGCGACGGCCAAACACACTGCGAACGGCCAACACACTGGAACGGCCAAACACACTGCGAACGGCCAAACACACTGCGAACGGCCAACACACTGCGAACGGCCAAACACACTGCGACGCCAACGGCGAACACATGGCGAACGGCCAACACACGAACGGCGACACAGCGACCAACACACTGCGACCAAACACACTGCGACACGGCCAAACACACTGCGAACGCAACACACTGCAACGGCCAAACACACTGCGAACTGCGCAAACACACTGGCGAACCGCGCCAACACACTGCGCAACTGGCGCCAAACACACTGCGACGCCAAGCACATGGCGACCGCCAAACACACTGCGAACGGCAACACACATGCCGCCAACGGCTACAAACATGCTGAACGGCCAAACACACATCGCGAACGGCCAACACACTGCGACCAAACACACTGGCGAACCGTGCGACAACACATGCGAACGGCTCGCACACACACGAACGAACACATGGCGAACTGCAAACACACTGCGAACGGCCAAAACACTGCGAATGCCAAACACACTGCGAACGGCCAAACACATGGAACGCAAACAACATGGCGAATGGCGAACACACTGCGAACGGCGCAAACAGCACATGCGAACGGCCAACACACTGCGAATGGCCAAACACACTGCGAACGGCCAAGACACTGCGAACGGCCAAACACTGCGAACTGCGAACACACTGACGACCAACACATGCGAACGCCAAACATGGATCGACATGGCGCCAAACACACGGCGAACGGCCAAACACATGTGCGACCGGACACAACACGAATGGCGACACCGAAACACACTGGAACGGCCAAACACACTGCGAACGGCCAAACACACTGCGAACGGCCAAACACACTGCGAGCCAAACACACTGCGAACGGCCAAACACATGCGAACGGCCAAACACATGCGAACGCAAACACACTGCGAACGGCCAACATGCGACCTGCCGAACACATGCGAACCGAACACACTGCGAACGGCCAAACACACTGCGAACGGCCAAACACATGGCGAACGCCAAACACACTGCGAACGGCGAACACACTGCGAACGGCCAACACACTGCGAACGGCCAAACACACTGCGAACGGCCAAACACACGCGAACGGCCAAACACACTGCGAACGCCAAACACACTGAACGGCCAACACACTGCGAACGGCCAAACACACTGCGAACGCGAAACACACTGCGCGAAAACGGCCAAACACACTGCGAACGGCCAAACACACCGCGAACCAAACACACTGCGAACGGCCAAACACACTGAACGGCCAACACACTGCGAACCAACACACTGCGAACGGCCAACACACTGCGAACTGCCAAACACACTGGCGAACGGCGCAAACACACTGCGAATGAACGACACACATGCGAACGGCCGCAAACACACATGGCGAACGGCCAAACACACTGCGAACCACACATGGCGAACGGCCAAACACACTGCGAACGGCCAACACATGGCGAACGGCCAAAACACTGCGAACGGCCAACACTGCAAACGGCCAAACACACTGCGAAAAACACGCGACGCAACAGCGCGCACATGCGCCAAACACACTGCGATCGGCTCATGAGATGGCCAAACACGCTGCGAATTGCCGACACACAACGGCCACACTGCGAAGCCAAACACACGAACGCCAACACACACTGACGGCCAAACACACTGCGAACGGCCAACACACTGCGAACGGCACGCGAACACACTGCGACCAAGCACACGCGAACGGCGAACACACATGTGACCGCCAAACACACTGCGAACGGCCAACACACTGGCGAACGCGCCAAACAACACTGCGTACGGCCAACACACTGCGAACCAAACACACTGCGAACGGCTCAAACACACTGGCGAACGGCCAAACACACTGCGAACGGCCAACACACTGCGAACGCCAACACACATCGAACGGCCAAACACACTGCCGAACGGCCAACACACTGCGAACGGCCAAACACACTGAACGGCCAACACACACTGACCAACACGCCGAACGGCCAAACACACTGCGGCCAACACACTGCGAACCAACACACACCTACGCCAAACACACTGCGAACGGCCAACACACTGCGAACGGCCAAACACACTGCGAACGGCCAAACACACTGCGAACGGCCAACACACTGCAGGCCAACACACTGCGAACAAACACACTGCGAACGGCCAACACACTGCGAACGGCTCAAACACACTGCAACGGCCAAACACATGCGACGCCAACACACTGGAACGGCCAAACACACTGCGAACGGCCAACACACTGCGAACGGCCAAACACACCGCGAACGCAAGACACACTGCGAACGAACTACGCCAACACACATCTAGCCAACACACTGCGAACGGCCAACATACTGCGAACGGCCAAACACACTGCGAACGGTGCCAACATGTGCGAACGCGCCAAACACACTGCGACGGCCCCACAACACATGCGAATCGCCCCCGCATTACATTAGTGTTAACACAGACACACCTGTGACGCAATCACACATTAGTGTTACACACACTCACACACACCTGTGACCACATTACATAAGTGTTACACACACACACACCGTGAGCGCATGACATTAGTGTTACACACACACCTGTGTAATGCTGACGCTCATATCTGGACGTGTAACCCGACTTTGAGCGCGACCACTTTGTGTTCATTCGCGCGGTCGAGAGCGAAACTGACGCTGGTAAAATAAAAAGTTTGAAGTGAAATTTACGTTGCTCGCGCTGCCAAACCGAAAACTCGTGACGGCCATCTTTGTTTATGTTGATCTTAGCATTAATTGAAGAGATTCACCGCACTGTATTTGTTCTGAAGAGCTAGAACAGTGGCGTGTGGATCATCGTCGCCGTATTTGTGTCCACCGGACCCTTCGACGCGAACCGTTTGGCTAGTTTCACCATTTGCTCGCTCCAGGAGCTGCGCCTGGATGACGGCCGCTGTCAGCGTACTTCCGCCTGTCCCGCGCCCAGTTTGATGACCTGTTGTCCCGCATCGGAGCGAGGATCACCCTCGCCCTCATCCACCTAATCTAGCTGTCATTTATCTTTGTTTTGATGATAAATAGAGCCAGCTTCCAAAAGTTATTAACCTGTCCTGTGATTTTTTTTCTCTCTCATGTCCAGACACGAACTTATACACATATTATGTTGCTTGTTACATCATAATAATATTTCATATAATCTAGATATGGAATGAATAACATTCAATACAAAATGAACATGTCTCGTATATAGAAATAATGTTTTAAGTGATAAAATATTTGCTTTGCTGTGCATAATCCCACCATGTATTTAGTCATATACAAAATAATTTATTGAAGCATCCAGACACTTCACCACGTGAGCAAGCAGCTAGGCTCCTGATTGGTTAACGCGGCGCGAATTCACGCCAAAGTTCAGATTTTTCAACTCGGGCGGCAGACGCGAATTCGCGTCAAACGCGTGAATGCACAAATGGCACTAACTAAATCATTCACGCTTAACGCGCAGACGCCTACAATTCGCGACATTCGCGCGAATTGACGCTTGACTGCTAGGCGTATCCGCGTCTTCGCTCCACGCCTCATTCGCGCCGCAGGAATTTTCACGCGCGTAACGCGTCTTTACATTGACTTAAATTGAAATCATTCACGCCTGACGCGCTATCGCGTCCGGTGTGAATGTACCATAAGAATGCTTTTTGATTAATTATCATTTCATTTAACAATCCAGAAAATGTAAACAGAAAAAAAATTCAGGGCTGTCAAACCATTAATCGCATCCAAAATAAAAGTTTGTGTTTACATAATATATGTGGGTGCACTGTGTATAATTATTTTATAAATATAAATACACACACATGCTTGTATATATTTAAGAAATATTTTCATGTATATACTGTGTATAGATTTATATATAATTTATATTATATATAAAAATAAATATTTATATATACATTATTTTTTTCTTAAATACACATGTGTATGTGTGTGTATTTATATATATAAAATAATTATTACACAGTGCACCCACATATATTATGTAAACACAAACTATATATATATATATATATATATATATATATATATATATATATATATATATATATATATATATATATATATATATATATATATATATATATATATATAAAAATATATATATATATAATGTTACAGCCTCTGATGCAGATGTGTGTGTTGTTTAAAGCGTTTTTCTCTCAGCGCACAGCAGAATGTGAACCTCTGAAACACAAGTATGTCCATGTGAAATAAAGGATCATCTACGATTAACTTCACACACTCGGACGAGCGAGTGCCGGCACGCTCTTCTTCATCAGCACACACGGGGTTAAAGAGAGGAGCTGTTGGTGCGTCAGGTCTTTCATTCAGCTGTAAAGGTTATCCGTCACTCCTAATGATGGCATTAGGGCAAACGAGAGGTGCTGCTAATTGCTTCAGTCTCACTGAGCTCACACACACACACACACAGCGCCGGGCCGAGGGTCTCTATTAATGATGCTGGAGATTAAATATGAATGCATACTCTGCCTCCTGCCCAGGCCTCGATTCACACACGAGTGACGCACGGGTACTCTGTGTGTGTGTGTGTGTGTCCTGAGCCTCTCTGTAATCCTGCAAGATACTCTGTAGCTCTTTAAGAAGGAGCTTCTATAAGACAGAAGTGTGTCCTTGTGGGAACTCCTCTGAATTATGCATGCGTCCCACCGTGCTCACGGTCTAGACACAACATTCACAACGGATCCAGAGGACCACACTGATGTTCACATGCTCACGCCAACAACACACACTCAACATCAGAACAATGGCCTCAAAGCTACTAAACAAAAGCCAAAGACTGGTGTGGTTCAGTCTGTGGTGTAAAAGGTCAGCTCAAAGTGGAGGAATCATTATTGGTCCACATTTGTAGAAATGTTACCGGTAGTCACTGAATGAAGAAGATTCGTGTGTAATACGTCACAGTTTACTTTATTTTGCTCTCTTCACTTGCGTGTCCTGATCACACTAGTGAAACATGAGATCTGGGGTCTGAGTAATGTGTGGTTTGACTGTAGCTGTCAGTCAGTAAATCAGAAGAATTGTTTGGCATTATGAATGTTACGCTGTTTTTAATGTGAGGTTAAAGATGCCTCTGAAAGCTCAACTTCTCCTGAAAGCAGAAATGTGGAGCTACACCGCCTGAATACTTCATGTGTGAATCAGTGTTGCCCTTGAGTTTAATCTATCCCACCAGTTTCATAATGAACTGAACACGTTACACGTCTCAGAAGTAACATAAGAGATCTCAGAACATTGTGCTTTTTGCCATTGCTTTGTCAACAGAACATCAAATCTAAATGATAATACACAGTAGTCAACATTGGACGTGGATTCACAGTAAATGCTGTGCTTTTGGAAACACACTGGACACCAGTTATGATATTATGTGGACAGATTACAGCCTTTCACAAGATTTATAATGAAAAGCGTTTGCAAAACTATCTGACACTTAAACATCTCTTTTGCATCACAATAAAATAGGGCTGTCAGTTAAACGCGTTATTACCGGCTGCTGACGCAAACCCATTTTACCAGCGTCAATTTTTATCGCAAGATTAACAGCCTTTTTGGCCTAGCAAACTTTGTAGTTTTCTTTCACATGCTTTTGCATCAGGACGTAGATATGCGCGCTGCGCTCTGAAACCCATTCATTTCAATGGCTTGCTTGCTGTGAGGACGTTCTCTTGCTCCGTTCACCAAAGCGCAAGAGAATCTAGCTAGACTGGAAACAATACAACAGGCACGCCGCACACATCGTCCGGGCTCTGCGAGTCGTCCAAATAGTTGTTTAACGTTATGTTTTGAGTGCATGACGAAGCGAGAACGCAGAAATGGATGCCAATAAAGATTTTCAATAAACAACATCTGCACAAAGCCGATCCACTTTTTCATGTTGATAAGAGCATTAAAATGAAAAAAAATAATGGGACAAAAAGAAATCAAGAGACATTTAGAATAGATATAAATGTGCGATTGACTGCGATTAATCGTGAGTCAACTATGACATCAATGTGTATTAATCGTGTTAGTTAACTGATGACATTAATGTGATTAATCGTGAGTTAACTATGACATTAATTCGATTAATTCGTGAGTTAACTATGGCATTAGTGCGATTAATCGTGAGTCAACTATGACATTAATGCGATTAATCGTGAGTTAACTATGACATTAAAGGTTCTATATGTAACGTTTTTTATAGAATGAATCATTTTTTTATTGCCTGTGTTTGAAGGGTTTGTAGTCACACATTACAACGATCCACTTTTCGGGTTCTGCTATTACCTCTGAACGCCAATATTCATATTTATATGTGAGGTCTTCGGGTCTGGATTCCCTGCGAAATCCACCGGATGTGACGTGTAATGCGCGCTTCCGAGCCTATGCGACAAACCCGCTGTCTATGGACTTACCGCACTTCAGCTGACGACATGGAGTCTGATAACTCCCCGAAACGTCCTGCCTCCAGCACAACACAGACTCCAACACAAACTCCACATAAATATAAAAAACAAAAAAAGTTTTATCTGCTCAAGCTCGTCAGGCAAAACGTGAATCTGATCGACTCCGGACGGAAACGCGGATCAACTCTAGTGCAATAGCAAGGTAAACTCTACATGAACATCGACATGAATACAAAAGAATGTTCCAGGATAACAGAAAGTCGGTGCTTAAGGATGTAACTTATTTTATTTACTAGATCTCCTGACTAACGTAACTCATCCACTACTGTCATATTGTTTATACACATTTCCAGCAGTAATGTCACTTCCTACGATCTTACTGATACACTGAAACTGTTCAGTTTAGTTCACTAACCGTTTTCGTTATCATATTATACATTCACCGATGTTGACATTGCTGATTGTGAAAGATATACGAATAGTTAGAGAAATGGCTCATGCTACATCACATGTCGGCTAAATGACACAACAGTTTATTGTAACATTATCATGGACGAGCACAGAACATAAGTTCAACGTCAAGCTGATAAAAGTAGGCTATTATTGTACCTGCAGTGGGAGTTTACATTAGTTTCCAGCATGTTGTGTGATGATTTCGCCATCGCATTGGTCTCTCGTGTGGCCGTGTAGTGAATGCTCGCTCTTTAGAGATAGATCACGCAGTGACACGCATATTAGCACGAGCGCTCTTGTTGCATTCTGAAACATCCCCACTAGTGGCCGCTAAAAATCGCATAGAGCACCTTTAATGTCGATTAATCTTGAGTTAAATATGACATTAATTCGATTAATCGTGAGTTAACTATGACATTAATTTGATTAATCGTGAGTTAACTATGACATTAACGCGATTAATCGTGAGTTAACTATGACATTAATGCGATTAATCGTGGGTTAACTATGACATTAATTCCGATTAATCGTGAGTTAACTATGACATTAATTTGATTAATCGTGAGTTAACTATGACATTAACGCGATTAATCGTGAGTTAATTATGACATTAATTTGATTAATCATGAGTTAACTATGACATTAACGTGATTAATCATGAGTTAACTATGACATTAATGTGATTAATCGTGAGTTAACTATGACATTAATGCAATTAATTGTGAGTTAACTATGACATTAATGGCGATTAATCATGAGTTAACTATGACATTAATGCCAATTAATTGTGAGTTAACTATGACATTAATTGTGATTAATCGTGAGTTAACTATGACATTAATGTGATTAATCGTGAGTTAACTATGACATTAATGTGATTAATCGTGAGCTAACTATTACATTAATGCAATTAATCATGAGTTAACTATGACATTAATGTGATTAATCGTGAGTTAACTATGACATTAATGCGATTAATCGTGATTAAAAATATTTTAATCGTTCGACAGCACTACAATAAAAGCTTTAGGGTTTAAATCTAACAAATTAATTCCTAAGTACTGCAACTTTAGTGTTGCGAAGTAAAATAATTAATATAATTGTTCATATTTATTTTACAAGGCAGTTTGTCTGATCCGATGGAGTCCAGAGGCGTTTTCTTTCCTGGTTCGGTAGAAAACGCCTCATAATCTCAGCCTCAGACGCGGATGCGGAGTGTGACGACGTCAGGCTGTTATAAAGTACTTTCAGGAGTGTAAATGAAGCACTGGTGTAAGAGGAGGTGAGGATGTTGTGTCTGTTCTCTACACACACACTCACTCTGCAGACCCTTGACTGATGTAGATGATCGGATCTGTGGTCGTTGACGGTCCTGCAGGTGTCAGTGAAGCGTGTCCTGATGACCTGATGAGTTCGGCAGACTCGTGCGGAGATGTGGCCTCGCGTCAGATGTCAGATGTGCTAATTCTCCAGGAGCTAGTGCTGCAGAGCGCAGCTATGATCAATACTGCGCATGTTTAATGCTATTACAGCACAGACCCGGACAGCACACGAGTTACACACAGAACAACTAAACACACACACCCATAAACGTTTTAGAAGCATTTAGAAACATTTCTCTTACATTATTACACGGCTCTGTGGAATCCTTGACTCTGATTGGTCGATTGCTCCATCCAGCGGTGTATTATTATTAAACACAGGTTGATCGGGTCACTGCAGGCCTCAGCGCTATACGCTCGAAAGACATATCATGAACCAATGTATGGGAAACACTAATATAATTTGACAGCTATCAATTATAGTTTAACCTCTCCATCTTCACCGTCACGCTTATAAACATGTGCAACAGTGAAAAGACCCTCTCAAACAGGATAATACTGCCCAGCACTGACACCAGAAGCAAGTGAATCACAGACGCATCCTGATCTCAGGAGGCTTTCTCTCGGTGCTTTATAAAGTAAACTCTGTCCACTATTACAATGCGAACTGCAGCTAAATAATGCCTTTAGTCTCCGGAATGGTTTGCCGTCAGCCTCGTTCCTGTTGTAAACTGGCCGTTAAGTCATAAGTACTCGACTATACACTCCAAACCCATCTGTCGTCACGTCGGGTTGTTTTATAGAGGAATAATGTCAGGATTGGGGAATAAAAGCAAGGGAAAGCCCAAGTATAATCCTCCTCTTCTTCCACAATGCGAGGCCAAATAAAAGTGCTCAATTATTAAGTGGCAACTCTTAGCGTTTGAATATTATCCAAGCGGAGAGCTTTTAGCGGCTCATCCGGGGAGGTTTAGGGTGTCATGTGCACAGGAAGGTTAGCTGATCAGGATCAATACACTCCGCATTAGCCTCAACACGTTCCTTTCCATCGCTAAATCATGAGTCGAGGCCAACGCTGCACTTTGAGCGAGCGCTTACCTCCAGTTCCTGTTACTCGCCAGTTCTGCTGACCCAAGCAATCTATGAGGGAACCATCGGCACGACACAACAACAAAAATAAAGCTCAGAGCCTCCATGCCTTTATCATTGGGTAAGATGGGGTCAAGAAACGGTGCCGCGGGGTCCTGGATGGAGACCGAACACGCCACTGACAGCTCTACACCTGTGATGAAGGACGTACAGGTCACGACACTGTGTTAAATACGGTCATGGGTCAGGGATTCGCATCTTTACTCTTCAGTCACTTACTGCTATTGATGTCCATTTGCATCAGGGTTATTATAGTCATGTAAAAAAAACATAAAATATAGTTTTGTTTCTTGAAGTAAAATAAAATGAGATAAAACCTATATACTATAAACTAATAAAAACTCAAATAGAATTTAAATAATATTAAAATTCCTATATAATATATTAATAATAATATTCCTATATGTAGCCCTAGAAACTCGTATTCACTTTATAGCCCTTAAACCTTTAATTGTGGACAAATGTGGGAACAGAGGACTTCGGGTGTGATCTTAATTTTTATTTATTATATATATTATATCACTGTCTTCGATAAAGTTTTGTATATCCATTTATGGTGATTTCTTTTATTTTGGGGGTATTTTTGAATTTATTTACTTCAAAAAGTACCATATTTTCTTTGTAAATTATGCTTATTTTTATGTTTTATTTCTTTATTTTTTTGAAGTACATTAAAATATCATTCCAATAAATTTTTAGAGCTAAAACCTAAAGATGAGGTGACTTTGCTGTCACCTGGTGTCTTATTTTGGCTTATTTTCAGAATGCTCTAAATTACAGTTTTTCCCATTTATTTCTATGGCTGCCCATTTTTGACATTGTATAATTGAGTCAAAAGAATTGTGTGTTCAGGAGGCAAACTTAGGAGAAGTAACCAAGTCTTGTACCAGCTCAGATCAAGGGAAGTATTTTTAAAAAATAAATCAAATCTATTTTGCCCACATTTGTCCAGAATACGGTTTTAGGGTTAACAGATTATTCAAGCTCTTTCAATTGGACAGAAAAGTTACACATAAGGTGAAACTCTAAAAATTAGAATATTGGACAAAAGTTATAATTTTGATGATTATGGTTTAACTTTACAGCTTATGAAAACCATAAATTAGCGGCCCTAAAACCAGTTCACTTCAAACGCCATTATCACCTCCTTGACGATCTCAGCAAGAGATGTGTGTCTGCAACCCTCATTGGATGAACTGATTAAATAATTGTACTATTGATTTTGCTACAGTCATATTCTACAACATTTACATATTTATAATTAGTTCAAATTAATTATATATATACACACTACCGGTCAAAAGTTTTAAAAAGAAGTCTCTTCTGCTCACCAAGGCTGCAATCAAATAGATAAATATCTATCAAATAGATAAAAAAATATAAAAAAACAGTAATATTGTGAAATATTATTACAATTAAACAGCGAGATGAGTGTGAATATATAGTGAAGTGTAATTTATTCCTGTGATCAAAGCTGAATTTCAACATCATTACTGTTGCTGATTCCACATCAGTTTTCAGTGTCACATGATCCTTCAGAAATCATTCTAATATGCTGATTTTATGCTCAGAAAACATTAAATTATTATTTTCAATGTTGAAAACAGTCGTGTACGTTTTCCCCAAAATTCTATGATGAATAGAAAGTTCAAAGAACAGCATTTATTTAAAATATAATCTTTTCTAACATTATAAATGTCTTTACTGTAACTTTTGATCAATTTAACTCATCTTTTATGAATAAAGTATTTTCATTTCTTTCCCCAAAAAATAAAAAATACATTCTTACTGACCCCAAACTTTTGAATGGTAGTGATTAATGTTACAAAAGCTTTCCATTTCAGATCATGTAAAAAACTATTTTCAACATGGATAATAATCATAAATGTTTCTTGAGCATCATATTATAATAATTTCTGTAGGATCATGTGACACTGAAGACTGGAGTAATGATGCTGTAAATTCAGCTTGATCACAGGAATAAATTACACTTCACTGTATATTCACATAGAAAACCACTGTTTTAAATTGTAATAATATTTCACAATATTACTGTTTTTTTGTTTGTTTGTTTTTATTTTTTATCAAATAATTGCAGCCTTATGAGCAGAAGAGACTTCTTTTAAAAACATAAACAATCTTATATCGAATATTAAAACTTTTGACCAGTAGTGTATACAGTATATTTTAAACTGTGATTTGTTGCAAATGTTTGAATGGATGTTAAAGATTCTTCATGTAAAGAAGGGGCCAGTGAGAGACCAAGCGCCTAATATCCGAGAACAGGAACACGGACGCGTGTCCACAGACAGTGAGAGGGGGGAGATGTGTGTCTGGAGGCGTTCAGAGAGCCTTTAATAACATTGCCAGGCGATTGGCTGCCAAGTTCAAAGATGGCCAGACCCCGGGACACTAATGAGAGCCGGAGAGTGCAGCCGAGACACAAAGCTGAAGGCCAATTATCGGCTCCTGAATTATGAATGATGGAGATTTTCCAGCTTGGACACATCACAGCACGTCATGAGCGCAGATCGAATCAGTGGGACGTTATGAGGCTGTCGCACATCAACAATCACCAATGCAGAATAGGCCTGATGGAACCAATTCCAAAATTTGAATATAATTAGAATTTTTAAAAAAATCGATTCTATTCTAATGCTGAAGTTACTGTTTGAAAATTGCTTATGTATATTTTTTAAATTTCCTTTTATATGCAATCTTGCCTTTTCGCCGCCTTGGCTTACACGCATGTGAAAATGAAATGCCTTTGTTTCGTCTGATGAACAATAAAGCTTTTGAATCGTAACACAAGTGTGCACTAGGGCTGCAACAAACAATTATTTTGATTAATAATCATTCGAAAATAACTAATCGTCAGTTATTTTGCCGGCTAATCAGTAAGTTTGAAACGATTATTCAGCTTTTTATTTATTGATTATTTATTTATTTTAGCGAGTTATACATATTCTTACTATAATATAAAAAATAAAATCAGTTCAGGTTTTGGAAATAGTTGTTTTAATGAACTTTGAGCCAACTAAACAGGTCATTCTCTTTTAGTTTTCAGATTTCAGTCCAACTCAAATCACATACATCACATTAAATAAAATAAAGGAATGGAATTGGAGATAGTATTATAGAGGAAGATTGACAGCCCTTGTGTTGAGCATTCAAACAGAAAACACATCTGATCGTGATCTCTAATGAATGAAGATTTATGCATCATATCGTTTAGTGAGACCGCCCTCTAAAATAACGTGACCTTTGAAAATTTCTTTGGAATTTGTTTTTTTTTTTATGTGCAATAGTCGTCATAACAGAAAGAAAGAAAATGCAAAAAGCATTTTGTCTTAATCTTAAAATACAAAAAAACGAATAATCCAAACAACACCTTCGTATTCTTTACTAAAAGAAATAAGGCTACAAAAAATAATCAGTCGAGAGCAGCGAGTGATTTTCTCTGTTTTGTTGATGGATAGATGCACTTTTAAAGGGATACTCCACTTTTATTTGGAAATAGGCTCATTTCACAACTCCCCCAGAGTTAAACAGTCGAGTTTTACAGTTTTCGAATCCATTCAGACGAATATTTAGAAGAATATCAGTAACCAGACAGTTTCTGGTCCCATTGACTCATATTTCGGTAACACTTTACTGTGCATTAGAATGACATGATACCTTCATAATCATGACATATGAAGGAGGTTTATGCATGTTTATGACAACTGTCATTAAGTGTCATTCGCTCAATTATGACATTTTGAATGCAAATATGACATTGTTTGAGATGTCTTTGTTATGATGACTTGACATAAACCAATATCATCATAACCTGTCAGTGTCTTTGTCATGAGTTACATATATCTTGTGTAAAGCACTATACAAATAAATGTGAATTGAACTGAATACTTGACGATTGAAATGTGTGATAGTTGGCGTCAGGAGTGTGTTAGTCAGCACTATATTGCTGCATTGAGGCTTATAACTCTTTTTAACATCGATCGGGTCACATGCTTTACGTCCTCGTTCATGCACATTTCTTTACACACTAAAAAAGCCTTTTCTGCAGTCATTATAATGGTGAATTTTGAAGGATTGCAACAAAAATGCATAATTTTGTTGAGCAGTTCTGCAACTGGAGGGACTGATGAAGACAGACAGGAGAAATGAAGACCGAGACCGTCAGTCGCTTCTGCTAATCTGAGCAACACATTAAACGTGTCAGACCAACACGAGAGTGAGTGAATGACGTCAGGGTTTCCCCTTTAGACAGTCTTATATCGAAACTATCTAAATTTCGCAAATATTTATATCGCAATATGAATATCGCAACGGCTTGCAATAAATAGTCATGAACAAAAGACTCATTCACTGCTCTCGGCTGAATAACGTCTGTAGCTTTAATGAGAATCAGTATTTAATTATTTCATACAGACTAAGCAATGTTTTATTTTGACATTTTCTGTTGTTAATAACCCTAATGTAGGCTTGTGCTCTTACGCTGCAGCTAAAACACCTGATGTGAATGTGAAACACGTATGTAGGTTATATCATTTTAAATATTTTTGAAAGATAATTCAAGTTTATTTTACATACTTTAAGCATTATCGTATTGCATATTCGCAGTATTTAATGAGCTATCGCATAACGAGGTGTGTTTCCCAAAAGCATCGCTCAGCCAACTATAGATGCTCGTTTTGCTAGGAGGTTACGGCTGGAAGCGACTGCATGTGTTGGTCAAGCCCGGACGCAACTGCATTGCAACAGTATTGCACGAATAGGGGAAGTTCAGAGACACTGTTATCTATTTTTTCTCTGGCTCAGAGGAAGGAGAGTTCCTCTATTAACCCATCAAAACTCAAACGCATCTTTAAAACGCATGTTCTGGCGCATTCAGACTAAGAACACAAGCTTTAAAATAACTATTAGCGAACACACCGGTGGACGACATCGTGTTTGCCCATCACTGTAAACGCTCGGTGGATTCCTATTGGCTGCCAATGTTTCCATCGTTCATCATCAGCTGGGTAAAATCGCTCTGAAAGTGATTTCTAACTTGTAATGTGTGACAACTCTACAATAAGGTTAAAGGAGAAGTTCACTTTAAAAAAAAACTTTTGCTGATAATTTACTCACCCCCATGTCATCCAAGATGTCCATGTCTTCTTTCTTCAGTCGAACAGAAATTAGTTTTGGATGAAAACATTCCAGGATTTTCTCCATATAATGGACTTCAATGGGAACCAAACGGTTCAAGGTCCAAATGAGAGTTTCAGTGCACACTGTTCAAAGGGCTTTAAACGACACCAGACGATGAATAAGGGTCTTATCAAGTGAAACGATCGCTCATTTAATAAATAAATAACAAAGTTTAAGTTTTATAAGCACAAATGCTGGCCTTGCTCTGTTCTGTGATGAGCGTTCGTGACTCTCCTGTTCGAACTCGTTCATCAAAATGAACAAATCTTTTTCGTGTCATTTGGTTGATTCAACAAACGAAAGTGAACGAATTGACTCGGAAAAAGATTTTTCATTTTGATAGAACGAGTTTGAACAGGAGAGTCGTTTGAAACTGGTAGTCGTTTAAAGCCCTTTGAACAGTTTGCACTGAAACTCTCATTTGGACCTTGAACCGTTTGGTTCCCATTGAAATCCATTATATGGAGAAAATCCTGGAATGTTTTCATCAAAAACCTTAATTTCTTTTCGAACTGAAGAAGAAAGACATGGACATCTTGGATGACATGGGGGCGAGTAAATTATCAGTAAAAGTTGTTTTTTAAAGTGAACTACTGCTTTAACTTGAAATAAGAATGAACAATACTTCAACAGCATTTACTAATCTTACATTAATTTCAACATCTACTAATACATTATCAACATCAAAGGTTGTATTAGTTAATATTAGTTAATGATCTGTGAACTAACATGAACACACAATGACCAGACAATTAACAATTAACAAAGATTAATAAATACTGTAACAAATGTATTGCTCATTGTCAGTTCATGTTACGTTAACTAATGAACCTTAATCTAATTATATATTTATCATTATCTTTATAGTTGGTGTGAACAGGCCTTTATTCCTCATCATACTTCATCATAACCGACTCTGAACTCCTGTATGACACGCCCACTTCTCACCATCCAATCACATCGTGTGTTTCTCTCAGCCTCAACCAATCACATGAGTTTGGGGGCGGGACAATCTTTTTTGACAGATGGGAATGTTTGAGAAGCATGTTTGGTTATTTTTGCAATGCAATCTGGCATTTGCCATCTACAGCAGGGGTGTCTCACTCAGGTCCTGGAGGGCCTGCCGAGCTTAGCTTCGAACCTTAATTAAACGCTCCTGATCCTGCTAATCAAGTTCCTTCAGGTGTCTCTGTGAAACTGAACACTGATTTACACCGCTAATGTACAGTAATAACACCCGAGTGAACAAAACTGACATACATCATTTTCTGGAAACAGTTTACAATAATGTTAACTACATTAATTCGCATAAACTGCACTTAATTAATCAAATGTTAATTTCAACATTTACTAATGTTGATTAAAATCTTGTGAGCATTAGTTAATGCACTGTGTTTTTAAAAATAATTAACTTTAGCAAAGATTAACAAATGGATAGTCTCATGATTAGTATAGTATCTTTGCTAACGTTAATTAATAAAAATACAGTCATTCATTGTTTGTTCATGTTAGTTCACAGTGCATCAACAAGATTTGAATGAAGCATTAGTAAATGTTGAAATTAACCTTAATTAGCAGTATATGAGGTCATGCTAATTAATGTAGTTATCTCACTGTAAAGAGAGATTCCCAGATGTGTTCCCGTCTCCCTGCTAGCGGATGGACGAAGAAAGAACACACACGCAATCGACACACACAACCATTACGACATCACTTACTTTGGAGGACCACGGCTGCAGGCAGTTGGCATAGCAACGGACGAGGAAAGCCATCTGCCAATCAGAAAAGGAAACTTTCCAGACGAAAAAGAAAGAGAAGGAAGAGCAAGTTCCTCTCAGAATCCGCAGAGATAATGGCCTGACCCACAGGAGAGAGCCAGATCACGTATCCAGTGTCACCGGGAACCACCAGACACCAAGCCTTGCAGGATCCAAAACTTCATCTTCACACGAGCTCATGAACTCCTGGAGTCCGGGATGAGGACGGATGTTAACTAGCACATGCAAAACCACATGCAAACCAGCGTCCGCATCCGTCCGGTCCAGAGCGAGCGGTCCGTGGAGAACAGCCCAATCCAGCATTCCCCGAGAGACGGAGCGCCGATTGAGACTCTGCGCTGAAGACGAGCGTCTGGGAGTGAGAGGGGACGGAGAGAAGCCGGGAGAAAACATGACATCACCTGCGCTGGGAGGAGGAGGGTGGGGTAAGATGGGCCGACTGCATTAGAGCCATTGGCTGAGAGGAGGAGTGGAAACACGAGCGCGTCTTATTGATCAGAAAGCGTCTCCTGCACTGCAAAAACATGCTTTCTCAGACTCGATTTCCACTCGAGAGAAGCATTTCATGAAAGTGAGTTTTTGCCTAAAACAAGCAAAATGATCCGTGAACGGGCTGAGAAAAAGAACCTGTTTTCCAGTTGAACTGGAAATGACTTCCTCACCCAGAACACAAGCGCTTTTATTGATCAGAAACGTCTTGTGCAAAAGTCCATTGTGCACGAAACACACTCCGTACACGAGCGTGAATCACTGCGGAAGGGAAAAGCACTGCGTTATGCTAATGTGCTTTGTGAGCGTGACAAAGGAGAGGAGCACTTGATCCTGCTCTCAGGCACGGCACACGTCCTGTTTTCCGCATGCACTGGAACTCTGATGATGGGAAACATCGGAAAGCGCATCCCATTCCCTCGGCTCAGAAGCTGAGGCATGACATCATCTCTTTCAGAGGCAGCCAATCGGAGCGCAGCACATGGAGCTTCCCGAGAATGAGCGAGGCACATAACACACACTGGTGTGAAGGATTATGGGGACTTGCTACACAATGCCTGAGACCGTGTCTCTGCAGGGTTTCATCACATTAATCAACATTCATTCATATGAGAATATCTAATTGAACACGGAAACAGCAGAAAAACGTAGTCCTGCATGAGCTCAGAGCATCTTGTTTGCAAACGGGAGGTTCACTATCCATGTAGATCTGAATGTTTCAAAGAAACACTCACACTTCACTTTAAAAACAAACATATCTCTCCAAATATCGGCATAAAAAGCATATTTAGCTCATTTATTTCAAGAACACACAAAAAAACAAACCACTAATACATTATAATACATGCAATAAGAATAAATCCATTTGCTTAATATAATATAATAATCAGATTATAAGCCCGACCGATAAAGGATTTAGAAGGCCGATAGCGATACAAATATTTTTGGGTTTTAAAATCCGATATATCGGCCGATACGTTTTTTTTTAGAAATGCGCAACAAAACATTAACAGATTTCCCTAACATAGTTTTTTGTAGTTATTTATGAGTTTTAACTAAAATAATATGATAAAGCATTTTAAAAAGAAACTTGTTTCTTTTGGCACAACAGAACAGAGGAACATCAAAATATATTAAAGTTCTGATAAATTAAATAATAATTAGTCCCTTATAAGCTCCCTTATAATTGCAATGTCAGCTTGATTATCCCTTTACTTGCACTTTTTAAATTCTTTCTATCAAGCTACTATTTAGCGAATTCTTAAATCCATTACGAACGACAGTACTGCAACACACACTTGGCGTTGCGTTGAAATTCACACGCAGTATTAAAAGAAAAAGCTAACTTTTATGCACAAGATACGTTTGATACTTTTCTCTATGTCTAAATGTTCATTCCTTCGCAAGTCTAACTTACATTTTACAATGCAGGGACTAATAGACTACACTAGTAATAAATACAGTAATCATTACTTAATTCTAGGCAGAAAAAGTTCATTGTGGTTTCCAAGCTCATTAATATTAACGTTACAGTTCTTCCACTGATGATAGTGGTATTAGTTAGCTTTGTGGTTAGCTAGTCTATGAATGACCATAATTAAGCAATAGATTACGTCATACTGCAAATTGTAAAACATATATTTTCAATATAACAGGCCAAGGAGAGACAATTGAAGCAGTTGTTCGATCCGATTTTATTTTATTTTTGAAATAGTCATTTATTCGGCCATTATAACTGCCGATACCGAGTAGTTCGGAAAAGCCTAATATCGGCCGATATATCGAGTCTGGCTCTAATTCAGATGATTTTAATGTTTCCCAAAACAATTTGTTTTCTTGTATTAGAAAATGTTGTCATGTGACAGAAAATATTACACAGGGAGCTTTAATTCTGTATTTGTGTTGTAGAGATTCATGTAACATTCATGATGTGTGAAGTAAACGTGTGAGATTTAATAAAATGAAAAAGGTTTGAAGCCATTCGATGGCATTCCTGAAGAGTGAAACACTGACACTATCGCAATCATACTGACTCAACCAATGGGAGGGTTTGGGGGCGGGGCTATCTGTCTGTTTGACCAATGGCAGACGGGAAATGTTCAGAAGAAAAAAATTACACACTGCATTCTAGAATATTACTTTAAAAACGTAATAATATTAAAAATATTGTTTTGCCATTCCACCCTGTGCAGTACTTTCTTATAATTCATAATGTACACTAAAACATTTTATGGGGTTATTTTGTCATTCTTTGGATAACAACCCAGTGTTTGGGTAGTTTTCTTGTGTTACCCAGATTTTGGGTCAAACATAACAACCACAGCCGCATGTTTCTGCTCCGAGTGAAAGCGGCGGTCTGAAGTTAGACATTCCTCCGCTGAACACGACACAGAGCTGGGTTAAGTCAACCCATTAGGCTGGGTTAAATAAACAATCCAATTTGCTGGGTTAAATTCTGTCCTGTATTTATCCAGCCCTTGGGTTAAAAATAACCCAAGTTGGGTTGTTTTTAACCCAGTATTTCTTTAGAGTGGACATTTAAATCTCTCAGTACAAAACCGACAGACACTTAATCTTCCACTGTACGTCCCACTGTAAGTCAACAGCTTTAGACAGGTTTATTGAGCGCAGGAGAAGAACTGGTGCAGCTGTAGAGCGTAAACATGACAGACACAACGGATGTGCTTCCTCTCTCAGAGTGTCGCGAGCGCTGGTTCAGACGCCTCGACTCGCGAGCACAGGGGCAAAAATGATATATGTTTTATAATAAATAAATAAATACAAATGAAACTCAGTTCAAATCTATCAATATAATCTGCATCTGCCCAGTGCTGAGTTCTGCCACTGCATGCATTACTCACATTCTCCTCAGGAAATCAAGCGCATCAGTGTGACAGTGGCGTTCTCGGCTGATTAATGCGTCTGTGTGTATACGGATCCACTGTCTCAAGCTTTTAGAAGAGTGACGGTGACAATAACACACGGGGAAACTGATATCAGTTTTCTCATGCTAACTAAAAATCATTGTGAACGTGCACCAGCAGCTCATAGAGCAACATTCAACTGAAGCAAGTGACCTGATTTGTTAAAGTCCCCCTGTGGTGGAAATGCAGCTTTTAATGTTGTTTATATGGTGTTTTTAATATGTGCAAGTTCATAAGTCGACAGCATTGCTGAGTTTTTTGAACCAAAGACAGTCACAAAAACACGGTTTGAAATCGCTGGTGTTTCTGACATCACAAACGATCTTGTAACCAATCAGATCAACGTGTGATCGTCAACCAGTGGATCTCTGAGCTGAGTGAGTGAGTGAGTGAGTGAGGCGGGCTCAGTAGCATATTCATAGAACCACAAATACTAAATTAGGCAAGGGTGTCGAGTTACATTCAAGATATTTTAAGGCATGGAGAATATTGGGTTGGGAACGCCTCCTGTTGTCTCTGAGTAAATGTGTAAGTGTTTATCAGGCCGTGGTTTGTCTGAGAAGTAGCGTACATCAAGATGAGACATTTTTATTTAGCAACCGTGTAACCAAATTAAATCATAAAAGGAATAGGCCATTTACAGCCAATATAGGCAGTTTAATATAGGAAATATGTGTTTTGTAAGATTTTTAACAGTTATAGCGCCATCTATGGTCCGATCTTCATAAATGTTTGTATGCTTGTTTAGAATCATATGTTGCATATGCTCACCAATTTTTGCGAAGTCCCAAGTTTTCGTTTAGGAGTTACAGGCTTTTGTGTGCATTTGGCCACACCCATTTTCTAAATGACCCGGTTATAGCAACACAAAGGGTAAAGTTCAACTTTTTTGATTATAATGGGTCTGGAGTGTCCAGAGAATTGTACACAGTTGGATTTATTAGGACTAGTTTGTAAATGTAGGTTTTTACATAACCGTGAATATCTAATGAACGATTTGATTGACAGCAGTGGTTCAAAGTTGATTAGTATGAGGAGATCTATCAAATTATATGTATATTGTGTGGATGTGTGAAATACCACGTGATAAAAGAGCCGAAAAACTCGTTCAGCGCCACCTAGTGGCCGATTTCTTTTAAAACTATCACAGTCTTCTAGGGCCATGAGCTCGAACACACCCATGAGTTTCGTTCGGATCGGCCTCTGTTAACCTTGTCTCCTAGGTGCTCAAACTTCATTGGCCGATGGCGGCCATGTTTTATGTGATGCGCTAATATCCTCATAAGGTATCATGGAACCTTGGACAAAGACAGTGCATACCAATTTTCAAGTCAATCGGACTAACTGTTGGGGGGTTATTGCCATTTCTATTTCTTTTTTTTCCTGTTAAAGCGCCGAATCTATTTTAGCGCCTAATAAAACGTGTCTAATCACCATGTTTTCTTATTACTGTGACCTCATTTACAGCAAATATAGGCAGTTTCAGAACCATAGGTGGCACTATAACTGTTAAAAATCTTTAAAAAACATATATTTCCTATGTTAAACGACATATTGGCCTTTAAATGACCTCAAACTGAGCTCATACATATGCGTACCAAGTGTGGTGAATATATCTCGTTCTGTTCTCTAGTTATAGTAATTTTACTAAAAGTGGCTCCGCCCACTTCAAATGTTTCTGCCGCGACCGTTGAATCAAAATTTTAACTTTTTTTTTTTTTAATAATTATTGATATTCAGACTCCAGAGATTATTTCTGTCAGTCTTTCCCAAATTAAGACCTAACATCTGGCCAAGTTTCAAGTCTCTGAGCCCTTACAGTTTGGTCCGCACCATCAGTTTTACGGCAGGAGAAAAAACAATAAAAATCCTTAGATTTACGTGCTTGAACCCCAAATTAATGATTTAAATTGATTGAATTTAATTAAAAATGGCGTATAAGTGACCGCATGAGTCACATGGACTCTTGTTATGATGCTTTCGTGTGAATGCTCCATTAAATGACGACTGATGTTTATGTTTGCATGATGGACTTTCTGGTCCAGCACTAGGAAGTTAACGCCTGCAGGGTTGAGCTTGCACACATCACTTCCTGCTATTTTCCCAGCTCTTCACACACACACACACACACACACACACTTCCTGTAGAGAGTGCAGGGATCTGAAGCGAGTGAAAATCCTCCAACATGAGAGATGATCTTCTGCTTTGAGTGGATGAAAACATGAGCGGTGGGGTGGGGTGGGGGCACACGGGAGGGCTGCTGGCATGATGTCATCCTCTAAAATTAGACCTCCAGCACAAACAGAGGAGATTCACCTCCTGAATCTTCCAGCCGCGCTCGATCCAGATAAATGATGAACAGCAAACCAGCAAACCTGTCCAGCTCAAGCAGAGTAGCCGTTTCCATTACCCTTAATATTGCGCAAATTGAAATAGCGAATGTATTGATAATACAGGCAATGGAAAATTTTGTTAAAACTCCCATTTATCGCAAAAACAGTTTTTACACATTTGCATGAGGGGGTTTTATGCATAACATAAGTTGATGGAAACGCCACCATTTCACAATCGTTTTTTATTAACATTTAGAAAATATCGCAAAAGTTTTGCGCAAACCTGTAATGGAAATGCGGATACTGGCGAATATCAAGTGTGAAGCACATCAGAGACTCACAGTTGATTCCGCTGGAGTTTGTCCTGTGCACGTTGCTAAGCTCAGTAAATACGCAGCACACAAGCATTGGGTAAAGGAGTTTTCATTCACAACATTTTTTGGCATTGTGATTCCATGAACTGAAACGAGAATTGTGAGGCGTCTAAACATTCCCACCCCTATTTATATTCTTAGGACTTTTCCAGTATTTTCAACATAGACTGTATTAAATATGGACGTAGTGTGTGTGACGTCACCCATAGTGTTTCTGAGGAGAGCTTTGAAGCCCAAAGTGGGCGGAGCCAGCCGTCGCCATCTTGGCTGCGAGTCACTGCGATAAACGGAAACGGGCAAATAGTGATGCACTACAGATTGTTTCAAGGCAGTTTTACATTAATAAACACTGTTGATGTTGTAAAATTAATCAATTATGAAACAACTTCGATTTCAGCTATAAAGCAGCGATACAGAAGACAATAGAGTCATTATTCTAGTCCTTTGATCTTTTCATAGGACTATAGAGGTGATGCCAACTGAAGAAAGAACAAGAATTACCACTTATGAAACATTACGGTCTGCATATCTACTACTAAAGCACTCTGCCGTACTGTATCTCTTCAAGTTGAAGATGAAAACTGCACGAGTGTCAGTGAGGAAGTCCGATGACACATAACGTTATCAGCATCGCGCTGACAGCATTAGCTGAGCTACGAGTGTTACTCATACACAAATGACTCAGTTGTGACACACTGCACTATCACTATCAGTTTAAAGTCATTTCAACACTCACTTCATTTCAACATAAAGTCATTTCAACTCCACAGCAGACACAGGCTCTCTGACACTGTTCAGATATTGTTGCACAGTAAACACGAAAGAAGCTCCCATTCAAGAGTGGTTATTATCCAATACATCATCAATCAATCAATCATCAACGGATGAGCGCATACATCTGATTCTCCTTTCCATTCAGGAGCACATATACTTGTTTTTAACTCTATGAATTAAATTAAAAAAAATATCTTCACAAGTGAAAAGCTGCATTTTGTTTCTAAGCAATGAGGTGAAAACGCTGCTGTTTCTGAAGTAATTACACTCACAGCTTGAGGTTTTATAGAGACGCAGGTAATACACACACGCACATTCATTGAATGAATTCAAATAAACCTAAACTTACTTTATTCAGAATTCTAGATCTAATGACCTGCAGATAAAATAAAATCAACCATGTTACATCACCTGTGGAGTCATTCTAGTTTTGATGGAGATTAATGTAAACAGATGTCAGATATGAGTGAGGTCTTAAAGTCCGCTGTGGTGAAAATATTTTGTATATTCACAGTAACCACGGACACATTTGAAGACATTTTTTTACCAGATTTTTTTTTAAATATGTTATTTTGATGGTTCCTTTAACACGTTATGCTGACTATAAAGCCGTGTTTCCACTGCAGGAACTCCCAGGAACTAGGAACTTTGGGGTGGTACTCTGTGTGTTTACACCTGCAGGAACCAGGGTCTAAATGAAGTTACGAGGAAAAATTCCCCCCCCCAAGAAAGTCCCTGTTGGCGAGGATAGTACTTTTTCAGAGTTCAGGAACTTTTGGAGATGGGACTTGTGCGCTGAACATGCTGATTGGTTCTTACCGCGCTATTCTTTCTGCCCAATGGCGCACGTTCGTCCCATCCATCTCACGGTTAGGGTTTGCAAAGTTTCCAGAAACTTTCCAGGGATTTTTCTGAAACTTTCCAGGATTTTCAGAAACTTTCCAGGATTTTTCGGAAGTTTCTGGAAATTACCGGATATATTCAGCTCCTTTGCAACCCTACTCACGGCCCATGTCCGCTGATAACAACACGTCTACTTTTATATCTAGCATTACAAGCTTTCTGAATACGCTTTTGGGTGCTCTTCTCTTTTCTGCCGTTTTGTTAATTACCTTGTTAGTAAACCAATCGCACACAAAAGCAGCACAGCTTCAATCTCCTCCATACAAAACTTAAAACAACACGCAGGCTAGGAAGAGCAAGTCGCATGCAGTTTGACCATCGAGTTTAACATCACTACATAATCTTTCCCGCCTCGGACCGGTACTTGGTACGCGGTGTAACGCAGTAAGCAAACGGTCAGGGAAAAAAGGTTCCTGTGAAAAATGGGACAAATAGTTCCTGGCTCCTAACGCTCCTAATTGCGTTGGAAACGCGGCTTAAGTAACATTGGACCAACATCTCTACTAACTCTCCTTATAGTGTGTCGAGTATCTAGTAGAGTATTTAGTAGAGTATTAAAAGACTGGTAGGGTTAGGGTTAGAAGTTGACATGTAGTTGCAAAGTTACTTACAGTCAGTATAATACCTGTTGAGGAGCATCACAATAAAGAGTCAACAGATATTAAGCAGACAGTGTACTAAATACTCTAGTAATACTCCACCAATACCCTACTAATACTCTACCATTACTCTATCAATACTCTCATAATACTCCACCAATACTCCCGTAATATACTCCCGTAATATTCATGTAATACTCTCGCAATAGTCTTGTAATACTCCCGTAATACTCCTGTAATACTCCACCAATACTCCCGAATATACTCCAGTAATATACTCCCATAATACTCTCATAACACTCTCGTGATTCTCTCATAATTCTCTCGTAATACTCCTGTAATACTAATACTCCTGTAATATACTCTCATTGTACGCTCGCAATACTCCCCTAATACAGCCGTAATACTCCACCAATACTCTTGTGCTACCCCACCAGTACTCTCCCTAATACTCCACCAGTACTCTCATTTATACTCCACCAATGCTCTTGTAATACTCTCACCAGAACTCCACCAATACTCCAGTAATACTCCACCAATACTTTCAGAATACTCCACCAATACTCTCTTTATATTCCACTGATGCTCTCATAATACTCCACCAATGCTCTTGTAATACTCCACCAATACTCCACCAGTACTCTCATAATACTCCACCAATGCTCTTGTAATACTCCACCAGTACTCCACCGGTACTCTCATAATATCTCCACCAATGCTCTTTGTAATATCTCCACCAGTAACTCCACCAATACTCCAGTAATACTCCACCAATACTTTCAGAATACTCCACCAATACTCCTTTATACTCCACTGATGCTCTCATAATACTCCACCAATGCTCTTGTAATACTCCACCAATACTCCACCAGTATTCTCATAATACTCCACCAATGCTCTTGTAATATCTCCACCAGTACTCCACCAGTACTCTCATAATATTCCACCAATGCTCTTGTAATACTCCACACAGTACTCCACCAGTACTCTTCATAATACTCCACCAATGCTCTCTGTAATACTCCACCAGTACTCCACCAGTACTCTCATAATACTCCACCAATGCTCTCTGTAATACTCCACCAGTACTCTCATAATACGCCACCAATACTCTTCGTAATACTCCATCAGTACTCCACCAATACTCTTGTAATACTCCTACCAATGCTCTTGTAATACTTCCACCAATACTCCACCGATACTCTGCTAATATTTATACTGAATGTCTACCGGTACTCTACTAGTATCTCTACCTATAATCTACTGAGAGTTAGTTTATTTGTAGTTACTTACTCAACAGAATATTCAAAAGGGAAACTCAAAATAAAGTGTTACCCACACTTTAACTCACTTTAACTGTTCATATGGAGAGGCACAGACGCAGTGACAGCAGAAACTGGTGAACCATTCGAAGCTTGACTGACATTCAGCGGCCAGAGCGAGTTTCAGTCTGACAGGAAACGACACCAAAGACACACGTTCTGCTCTAGTTTGCATCCCTTGTTTACTTTCTCACTGCTGATCACTTCACATATAAGCTGAGCCTCCACTGAACGCAGTCATGGCCTGTCTATTCATGTACTCTAAAATACATTTTTGGGGGATCAAATTACTGCTCTGATATCATCAAGAAACAAGTCTGAGTTTATTATTATTTCTAAGGAAAAAAACAATATCTTAGTCTAAGTTTCACTGCTTATATTTTGTGTGCCAAATCAATGTCATGTGGTGCAACTCTCGAAAAAACTGAATGACATTTACTAATTAAGAATTTCTGATAATTATTTGAATAAAAAAGTTAAACCGTTTCAAAAATTCTGATTAAGATATTTAAATGATTAGTTTCTATCAAAAGTAAAAAAAATATTGAGAGATGAACAAATAAACCATCCTCAAAAGCCTGATGATCATTTTTGCTACTCATGATTTTTCAAAAAAATATGTATGATAATCAAGTAAACTAAAGTCTGAAATATTACTAACAATATCAAAGTTATTCTTAGGTTTTCTTGATTTAATCAGTGCAGATTTGACAGCAGACACACACGAGCTGAAGGAGGACGTTTGTCCAAATGACACTAGTTTCAATAAAATCAATAGTTTTGATCATGTTGATCCTTTACAGGCCTTAGAAATATAAAATGTGATACAGTGGGCTTTATTGGGTAGTTTAATGTTTGGCCTTGGATGTTCAATAAACATGTGCTTATGTTGACCAACACATTACACTGACCGGTTGACAAAAACAAAGTCCATCCACAGTAAACAAAGAGAGGATGAGCTCTTACCTGCCACACACACACACACACACTCAGGAAACAGTACAGTACAGTCTCTGCTAACTAACGGCACAAAGCCTCGTGTCCAAGAACTGAGGAGTGTGTCCAACAGATTACTGAGAAGCCTAACTGACAGACAGATCATATCAGCGGAAGAAACTCATCAACACATGAGCGTGTTGAACTTCACTCGGACTTCATTTTCTCAGACATTAGACCACAAAACCAGTCACATGTCTCTCAGGTATATCAGTGGCAATAGCCAACAACACACTGTATGGGTCAAAATGATCGATTTTTCTTTTTAAGCCAAAAAATCATTAGAATATTAAGTGAAGCTCATGTTCCATGAAGATATTTTGTACATTTCCTACCGTAAATAAATAAAAAATTAATTTTTGTGATTGTATGTGGCACAATCGCCAACATAAATGCACAACTTTCTCAAATGTTTACATTTTTTGCACCCTTAGTTGTATCTCAGCCAAATATCGTTCTATCCTAACACACCATACATCAACGGAAAGCTTATTTATTCAGCTTTCAGATGATATATACATCTCAGTTAAACAATTAGACTGGTTTGGTGGTCCAGTGTGACCTTTACACTGGTGAACCAGTAGAAAGGATCTTATATTGCAGCTCTTACCGCGTCCGAGGCGTCCTGGGCGTCTACGATGAGTTGTCGTTCTCCTCCGGCGTTCACCTTATGGAAGCGGCGTCGCGAGTGTCTCTGAGGTCCGTGTCTCTGCAGAGCGTCGTCGTCGCTCTCGTTGGCGTTCTCCACCTGTGAAGAAGAGCCGGCGTCAGAAGCCTCGGGGTCTTGGTTGAACATCCAGTTCTTCCAGACCACCGAGAGCCTGTGCAGGCGCAGGAGACTCATGTGGACGGCATTCGTGGAGTCACGGCGAGAGAAAGCGAGTGTGTGTCGGGTCGAGGAGTTTAACACACAGCAGAGCTGCAGTCAGGCCACAGCTTCCTGTAGGAAACCGTAAATACACAAATATCCTCTGCGAGCTGAACAACACGAGCCTCTGAAAGCGTGCGCTGCGTCTTCGGCTCGGTCTACATTAGTCCGGATACATTTTAAAAACGGCGCTTCGTTTAAAGCACTCTTGGGCGTTTCCAAAACACTGAAACGCCAGAAAACACTGACTACACGACTTTCGGCAAAACATGAGAGTGAGTGTTCAGGTCGTGTGTGCAGGACTGTGATATGAAGAGTGTGTGGAGGAACATTATTTCAGCAACTGTGTGAAAGTGAACAGCTCATATTCGGCACAATACTGACATAAACATGAACATCTATTGGTACAACACGCGTCACATGACTAAACTTACATCATCGCTTTTAAATCCCTGCGTTCTGACAGTCCACACTGCAACACGAACACAGCGTTTACAAATTTATCCACTTTGGAGAGTTTTCAAAAAAGCTTTGTTTTCATTAATAAAAAGCTCTTTTATATTTTAAGAGTTGTACAGACGGATTTCCCGGGTAAACGGCGTACTTCCGTCATTCGTACGTGTTTGTTTAAATAAAGGCGATACGGTCAGGCTACTACTATATGCAGTAAACGCAGGTGATGTCACAGCTGAACCTCAAAACCAAAAGAGTTCGCAAACAAAATGGGAAAGTACTAGTACACGTGGAACTGAAAGCCACCAGTAGGTGGCAGTGTTGTAATAAGAGAGTCATTGAATCATTCATTCAGCCGATTCATTCAAACCAGCTGGTTCATTCATCAAAGACGCAAGTGAACACTGACTTTATGACTGAGTCATTGAATCATTGACTCACTCTGAATTTGTTCAAAAACAGGGAATCATTCAGAGAACGAAACACCGCTATGTGTTGCTGGGAAACTTTTCTGCTTTGTTTTGGACTAATTTCAGTGGCAAAATAAGAGTACAAGTGTCAAAATGTTTAAGTTGTGTCTAAAAATTATGAACTTATTTATATTATTGACTCACCAGATTTGTTCAAAAACAGTGAATCATTTAGAAATCGAAACACCGCTATGTGTTGCTGGGAAACTTTTCTGCTTTGTTTTGGACTAATTTCAGTGGCAAAATAAGAGTACAAGTGTCAAAATTTTGTTGTGTCTAAAAGTTGTGTCTAAAAATGATGAACTTATTTATATCATCGACTCACTCGATTTGTTCAAAAACAGGGAATCATTCGAGAACGAAACACCGCTATGTGTTGCTGGGAAACTTTTCTGCTTTGTTTTGGACTAATTTCAGTGGCAAAATAAGAGTACAAGTGTCAAAATTTTGTTGTGTCTAAAAGTTGTGTCTAAAAATGATGAACTTATTTATATTATTGACTTACCAGATTTGTTCAAAAACAGTGAATCATTTCGAGAACGAAACACCGCTATGTTGACTAAGTTCGCAACTCAAAAGTTTTTGGTGGTAACAATGCCAATCTCTAAACCAGGAGATACTTTGGTTTATTTGCCTGTAAATAACCTTGGCAAGTTATAGTTAGGTATAGGTGCTCAAGTGAAAAAAGTATAATTGTTTATAAAAAAAGTCAAGTTACATATTGTTGATTATATTTTAATTAAATACACTATTTGAAATCAGTATCAACAAATCCATCTTACCATTTATCAAAATCCATTTACACTGCAATTACAATTGCCTAAATAATGTTATGAGATTAGATTAATATTAAAAATATTTTTTATATAAAGAAATGTTGGCGAAAAATTTAAATGTTACTATTATATATAAAACTGATTTATTTAAACCAGCTGATTCATTCATGAAAGAAGCAAGTGTCCAGCTGGTTCATTCATCAAAGACGCAAGTGAAAACTGATTTTATGACTGAGTCATTGAATCATCGACTCACTCCGATTTGTTCAAAAACGGTGAATCATTCGAGAACGAAACACCGCTATGTGTTGCTGGAAACTTTTCTGCTTTGTTTTAGACTACTTTCAGTGGCAAAATAAAAGTAAAACAGTCAAAATTGACAAAGTTGTGTCTAAAAATGATCAAATTATTCTTTATTGAATTGATGTACAAAATGACCATCACATTTGCAATCGTGTTTGATATTGGAGAAAACAGCGCTCTTGCTTTGTGTGATATTGCTTAATTATACTATAACTCATACAAGGGCAATTCGTATCCTGAAATTTGGGGGAGTTTTTAATAATTTTGGAAACCTTGACCGAGTAACTCAAAATAAGGACTACAGCTGAACATGTCCATAAATCAGCAGAAGACGAAGGTGGAAACAGTGTGTGAGGATCTGAGAGGGACCCGCTGGGGTGTGTGTGTGTGTGAGAGAGAGTGGTGTCGCCCTCTGCAGGTCAGGGGAGAATCACACCACAGCTTCAGTGAGCCAAACTTAATTATTGATAACTTAATTCTAACGTTTCAGTAAAAATCTGTTGATTAGTAAGTCCTTTAACAAATGCGGTGAAAAACTAATAGATCTAATGGGTCATTCAATGTAATTTGTCAGCAAAAACATGTTAAAATCAACAGATTTTGCAAGAACAAGTATTCTTAAAATTTACAGTGAAAAACCATAAAGAGAAATTCCCAGAATTCCCTGTGTGGCAGCTCACTTTAGATGTTTTTTCTTAATTTATTCTTATCAGTTATACATCTATGAATGTTGTTAAATGAAATGTTTATTGCATTATTTTAGTGTCATGTTTGTATTTGTGTGTATGAGATACAGGTGAAACTAAAAAAAAATTGAATATCGCGCAAAAGTTCATTTATTTCAGTAATTCAACTTAAAGGTGAAACTAATATATTATATAGACTCATTACATGCAAAGTGAGATATTTCAAGCCTTTATTTGTTATAATTGTGATGATTATGGATTACAGATATGAAAACCCCAAATTCAGAATTAGAATATTGTGAAAAGGTTTTCATATCTGTAATCCATAATCATCACAATTATAACAAATAAAGGCTAGAAATATCTCACTTTGCATGTAATGAGTCTATATAATATATTCGTTTTAAGTTGCAATTACTGAAATTAATGAACTTTTGCACCATATTCTATTTTTTCAAGTTTCACCTGTATATTAACCTTACATGAGATAATTAATCATACGGGGGGTTTATTAACTTAAATATATTGCTCCCATATTTTCACAGTACAGATCTGGCAACCCCAGCTGCCGTTTCTACAGTAAAACTGCCCTTGGTTTTAACAGAACGCTCAACTGTGCATGTGACGTAAAAGCAGACTTTATAAGCTTCTTCATAGGTGTAATTAAAGTGTGTGTGTTTCAGCTCTGCTCAAACCCAAACGCTTGTAAGATAAAAGTGTCTGTTAATGTGAAAATCCAGTCCGGATAGTGGACGAGCTTGGAGGAATGTTGATCATAAATTACGCTTTTATTGAAAATTATCAATAAATAGCTGAGAGATTTGGTTTAACTATTGGTTGCACTACTATTAATCATAATAATAATAATACAATTATTATTAAAACAAATTTCCATGTTTTAATTTTAACAGTAAACCTCTGTTGCATAGCACTTGTTTGTGTAGCACTTGTCAGCCAATGAGAGAGCTAGTAGACTTCCATGAGCTTTCATTTTCAGTGAGAGTTCATGACCATCAGCCCATGCAAGATAAAGCTTATATAATGGTTCATTTCCTGAACCACGCCGGAGAACGACAGATAAGACAATATATTATTACACACACAGGCACACTCCAGCTCTACCCTGTGGACACACTGATTTTTTTCACTGAGAACTGAATGTAAAGTTTTTGACCACAGATAACTGCATGTGTTTGCAATTAAATGAAAATGTATTATCGATTAAATTTATATTAAATGCAACTTTAAAGTGTTTTTTGTAGTCATTTCAATATTACTTTTGAAAGTGTACTACTGACAAGCATTCTGGGTTCAATATAATGCACTTTAATGTCATCCCACTGAAACTTCTTTGTCATGTATTTAAGCATATTTGTAATCATACAAATTACAATGATGAAGTTGCAAAGGTACATTTAAAATATATTAACTTTGAATGTAATATCCAATAACACATTACAAATCCAAGCACTTTTAGGTGTGCTTTAGTATGTCAATACAACAAACTTAATTTGACATATAAAGTGTACCTCGCGTACTATAAGTTTAAACTATAATAGTACTATAAGAATAAACTATAAGTTTACTCGTCAACGCCGACTGATTTGAAAGCCTGTTGTTATTTTATGTAGCCTACACTGTAAACATTGCCTTAGTTACACTATTAATCTTGTACAATATACAGAATAACGATAGCACTGATACTTTACCAACATTAGCTTGTATTCGCTTGGGAACCTGATAGCTGATGTTAGCAATGAAATGATACGAAAATAACGAAAACGTAAAACTATTATTCGTTTTACACAGAGTTCATAACCTCCCTGAATAAATAACTAAATGCAATTTGTAATAGTTTTCTAAAGTAACCTCATCACTTGAAGAAACACTCATGGACGAAGGCGGACTGGAGGTGTTATGTAATGTTGTGTATTTGATCATAAACTTACACAGTGTAGCTTTAATTACTTTTCGACTGAAGAAAGAAAGACATGAACATCTTGTATGATGTGCGTGAGTAAATGATCAGGAGATTTTCATTCTGAAGTGAACTGATCCTTTAAGGAAGCATGTTTTGGCTGCTTTAGTCTATGTGCTGTCTGACGTGTGTGTAACACACCACTCACCACAATCATCTCAGACGGCTCTGAAAGTGATGCATTCACAGCCTCTTCTTCCTCCACGCTGAGTCCCGAAACTGCAGACACACAGAAACACGAATCAGGGCAACAAATCTCACACACACATCAATCTCAATCAGAAAAACACGTTTTTATTTCCACAAACACAGTCGATAATGCCCAACTGAGTCTTCGCAGGAGTTCTGATTGACAGGCGATCTGACCAATCATAATCCTCCATCCACCAAATCCGCCATTTTATCCGACAAAGCCATCAGGAGAGTTAGTAGATTAACGTTGGAGGATTTAAACTTGAGAAACTGTGTGTACTGACGTCTTTCCACGGTTAAAACAACATTCATTCTGATGTTCATCCATGTTTATTTGATGCTCTAAAGGAACTAGAAGGACGAGATGATCGGATCACGAGCGGCTTTAACTGAGCGATCTGTCACACACATTAAAGAGACACAAAACGTTATTTATTTAAAAAAACGTTAAAAAATTACTAAATTTGAAAGTTGAGACTTTGTTTCATATCAAAAGTATCCTGATTTGACGCTTTAAGCTTGACGTCGACAAGTTGCTGATCACAAAAAAATTTAGATTTTGATACAAACTTAGATAGATAGGTTCATTTCGTTCGTTAAATGAACCAAATGACACGAAAAAGATTTGTTCATTTTGATGAACGAGTTCGAACAGGAGAGTCACGAACGCGCATCACAGAACAGAGCAAGGCGAGAATTTGTGCTTATAAAACTTAAACTTTGTTATTTATTTATTAAATGAGCGATCGTTTCGCTTATAAGACCCTTATTCATCGTCTGGTGTCGTCTTAAAGCCCTTTGAACAGTTTGCACTGAAACTCTCATTTGGACCTTGAACCGTTTGGACCCATTGAAGTCCATTATATGGAGAAAATCCTGGAATGTTTTCATCAAAAACCTTCATTTCTGTTCGACTGAAGAAAGAAAGACATGGACATCTTGGATGACACGGGGGTGAGTAAATTATCAGTAAAAGTGTTTTTTAAAGTGAACTACTCCTTAATTTAAACTACGCCTTAATTTAAAAAATGCCTTAAAATAAAAAAATCCAACCTTTAAGGACACCAATTTTTAATGTATTGTAAATAAATAAATAAATGTTCTTCCTTAAAATACTTGGTGCATACGTCAGGACCAGATTCAGACAGATTTATATTATTAAGGGCCAGTTATTTCATGGATCCAGGACACTATGATCCTGATGAAGTTCCCTCGGCCTTTGTCCATCTTCCATCTTTATTTTTTCTTTCTAACTAATCTTTCTTTCTTTCAAATTGTCTTTCTTTCTGTCTATTTCAATTCAAAGGCTAGGGGAACTTTTTCAACTTTATAAGTCATATTGAAATGGTCACAAAGGAATCAATAAGAGGAATCTAAATTCTGATTTTATAACAAGCATCCAGTTCCTGACCTCGAGTATATTATAACAAGCTTTTCGATCCCCAACCCTATCCATGCTCAGGCAGTGCTTGTCGTCAGTGTTGCCAATGAAATGGACTTTCAGTTTCTCTCTCAGATCACGGCGCAGTGCAGACGTGTGTGTATTGTGAGCAGAGCCAGACGGGGTCAGAGGTCAAGTGTGTTTGACATCTCTTCTCACTCCAGTGAGCCTGAAGTCTGCCGTCAGATGAAGGGAAAAGGGAGCGTTGGAGCTCATGCACTCCTCTCTGTGGATGAGCACTGGTCCTACAGCCACTGTCCAGCTCCTCAACGAGAGCTCACTCATCTTACTGGTGTTTACTGGGTCAGCCTTCACTAGTACTGGTGTTCCCAGTGATGCAAGTTCAGCGTGTGCCTTTCTGCTCCAGACGTCAATGATTCCTCAGACCATGTGTGTTGTTGAGGAGAGGTGTGCTGCTAATCTTTCTTCACTGACGCTTCAGTTTACGCTCTAGATAAGATGTAAGTAGCTAAACTAAACATTTCATATTTGACAGTTTTTTAGGTCATATATGTTAAATGAATGACAAAAATAATCAGGGAAACTGATATACTACCAATGCTGTACCAATACTCCACCAATGCTCTGCTATTACTCCACCAATCTCCACCAATGCTCCACCAATGCTCTGCTAATACTCCACCAATTCTCCACCAATGCTCTGATATTACTCCACCAATACTCCACCACATCCACATATCCACCGATACTCACCAATACTCTACCAATACTCCACCAATACTCCACCAATACTCCACAAATCTCCACCGATACTCCACCATACTCCACCAATACTCCACCAATAGTCCACCAATACTCCACCAATAATCCACCAATAATCCACCAATAATCCACCAATACTCCACCAATACTCCACTAATGCTCTACCAATACTCTACCAATACTCTACCAATAATCCACCAATGCTCTGCTATTACTCCACCAATACTCTACCAATACTCCACCAACAATCCACTCAATACTCTACCAATAATCCACCAATACTACACCAATACTACACAGATACTCACTCGAACTTCTCCACCAATGCTCTACTGAGAGTTAGTTGACTTGTAGTTACTTATAGTCAACAGAATGTTCAAAAGGGACCCTTAAAAAAAGTGTTATTGAGTCCTTTATAGGGGTGTAACGATTTTCAAAACCAAACCGAAAAACTGCGATACTGAACTCACGATTCGAATCGCGATACTGTCATTGCGTACCGAACACGCCCCGCCCCGCGCTACCCCGGCCCCACCCAGCCCGGCTAAATGGACCTCATGTTTTATGTGTACAGTACACAACGAATTCAGTTTTGTAGTCTAACCACCATTAACACCAAATAACAAGCTCCGTGTTCTGTTATTTTCATTAATAAGCAAGGTGTAATCTTTCAGATTCTGTCTATTTGATCATGAAATTCAAACAATAAATGGTGTTTTGGCGCTCTTTGATGTGGCGTGACAGATCGCTGTAGTCCTACTAGGCTCGTCATCTCAAGCGGCAGCGCCGTGCGCGAGTAAACGCAATCATCTCTTCCTCAGTTACAGAAAGGACACCTGAAGGTATGTTGAAAGATACAGTATACTTACTGAAAGGCATCATAACTCGTGTAATCGCTCAATCAGTGTTTCAGCAGCGGAAAGACGTCAATAAAACAGCAAAGCTTTAGCTTGTCACTAGCATTATATTTACCTCAATAGGCACGTGATTCAGTGTCCACAACTTCCTATAAATGAACTCTTGCACTAAATAAATGCACTATGTTAGCCTGTATATTATATTTTACTTAACCTGTTAATGATATCTTGATTATTTAACGTATGTTTAAAATATCTTTCATGAAAATGACAACTGTGTAAATTTATTAGAGTAAAAACACAAGTTAATGTAAAAACTGCCTTATGTTCAGTTTACATGTTTTCATACAATGTGTTGTGTGTTGATTATTATATCTAAAAAATAAATAGCATCTGAATTTACTTTAAAAATCTAGGCTACAACCTTTAATGTTATAGTAATGTGCGGCTCCCTATATAGTTTACAGCATTAGCAGATTTTTTTTAATCCTTGCGAAATGTTTAATTGTAATTCAATTAATTTAAAGACAAAGACCTTTTTTTCATTAAACCACTGTTTAAAAAAAAAGCAAAAAAAGCCATTTTAGCTTTCTAAACCGAACCGAACCGAGACGTCAAAACCGTGGGAAAATCGAACCGTCAGTTTTGTGCATCGTTACACCCCTAGTCCTTCGTGCAGAGTGACTTGTGCAGTGAGTACCTCATCGAGTGTGATAAAGTGACAGGTTTAAACTGAACATCAGCAGAAGTGAGTCTGAGCTTCCTCTTCCTGATCCTGATGATGTTCAAAACACGAACAGAAGTGACAAAAGAGAGTGCTGACGCTGAACCCACAAACCACCGGCAGCCTGGGATTGTGTCACGCTGGGAAAACAACACACACACACACACAACTCACAGATTTGAATTCTGTGACCAGACCCCGTACACACACACACACACACACAGATCTGAGTTCAGTGAAGCCGCTGTTACTCACAGTAAAGGAAGCCGACAGCGAACGGGAGACAGCTGAGAGAGGAACGGCTCACACACCTCCGGTTCGGCTCACACACACACACCACCTCTTTCACCTGTGTGTGTCCGTTAGGAATGAACGTGCTGCTACAGGAGCTCAATGCCCTCCAGCGGGAGCCGATCATCCGTGACACGAGGAGCTTCACCAACGGCTTCAGGCCCAGAGCAGAAACAATGCAGACAAACCAGTCTAAAGCATCCCAGATATTCTTCAGCTGATCGCTCGAGAACAGGCTCTTACTGGAGAGTGTGTGTGAGACACTGAGTGAGGATTGTCCTGTGCTGACGACGAACCGCCTCTTACTGGAGAAAAACATGAGCTGCAAAACTGCCAGAAATGAAAGTTCTGAAATCCTGAAAGGAAACGACTCTGAGATAAGCAAACTAGCCAGTTCTCCTCTGTGGTATTTACGTGTGTGAGAGAGAGAGAGAGAGAGAGAGAGAGAGAGAGAGTGAATGAGTGAGAGTGTGTGTGTGTGTGGTCATTGGAGTGTGTGTGCTTCCTGTCTCCATGTGTTCACGATACACAGCTGGAAAACTCAAGCGACAGGAGTTCCTCATTCCTCATTCCCATTGACCCCCACAGGGGTCAGCAAACACCAGACAGGACACACACACACACACACATCCCTCTATGCTTCAGGACAAGAGTCAAGACACACCCACAATCAAAACAAACACAGCAGCCACGAGGCTTTATGTGTGTGTAAAACAAACCAAACACAAACCATTTTAGGGCCTTTCTATGGTTTAACTATGTATCTAGCAGACTTCACACTAGTGATGATTTTAATATATATATATTGAAATGGTTTCAAGACTCATTTTTCACTTTTCATACACGATACCAGCTGCTCTTTCTCTCTCTCACACACACACACACACACACACACACCACAGTGAGAGTTTCAATGAAGTATAGTTTGTCATGTTTAGTGACAACTAAAGTGTGCGATATATTTAATCTGTGATATTATGGTAAATGTTGTTTTAACGATGTGCGATCTGACATTATGGAGTATGTCCCTCACACACACACGGAGCACATCTACGTGTAGTCCAGTAGATTAGATGCTTTCACCGCGTGATTCAGGCCGTTTACACGACACTGTTTTCAACTAAAACCGTAAATCTTTGTATGCGTTTTGGCCGTTGCGTCACACAACAGCAGCGGTTTGGGCGCCGATATGCAAACCTTTAAAAACGGGTTTCAAAGTGCACGTTTTTGAAAACGGTCTCCGTGTAAACAACAAAAATGCGAATCTCTGAAGACGATGACGTCATGCACAAGAGTATCACATGTTCACTCTGTATGTATATATATAAATATATATATATTCAGGGGTGTAACGATACACGTATTCGTATTCAACCGTTCGGTACGAGGCTTTCGGTTCGATTTTCGGTACGCATTTTTGAACCGAACGGTACGTTGGCATGACCACAACATTGTCCAACATCAAATGGCAAATGTAATGTAAGCGAACGAACCTGAGCTACTCGTTATTGTGCAGTTGTCTGGATCACGAACCGTTTATCAGTTTGGACCAATGCAGCGCAGCCGATCTTGATCAGCACTGTTACTACACAGCCAAATCCAGTAAAGAACACATTTGAATTCGCCTCTGAAGTAATAACATCGCTGCAAGATCTAGTGAGAAACATTCACATTTCTCCGTTATTAACGGATTAAACAGCGCTGACGATGGAAACCAGGAAGAAACATCACCATGGATTTACTGTATAACACTACTATCTGTAAGCTTGGCAGGAATAGAAGGCTATATTAATGCTTTCCAGTTACATCACGTCTGTTGTATTTTGACATTATCAATACAATTGCTTCCCTCAAATGTTAATCTAAACTAAAATAAACCTTTGTTTATAACTACTACAATATTAGCCTACATTTCATTTTGTCCAAAGAGCTGTTTTGTTTTAAATGCTCCTAATAAAAGTCAAGTTTAGTTCCATCATTGCTCAAAAATAAAAAATATCATACTTTATGATGTTAGTTTTAATAAAAATATAATTAAAAAATTAAAATCAAGGAAATTTCTCTGCCATTTCTTTTTGCTGTATTTGAAACGTACCGAACCGAACCGTGACACAAGTGTATCGTATCGAACCGAACCGTGACACAAGTGTATCGTATCGAACCGAAACGTGAATTTTGTAAAACGTTACACCCCTAATATATATATATATATATATATATATATATATAGCACACCCCCAACACACACACGGCAAAATATAAAATTCATTTAAACATAATTAAGAAAACTTTCCATAAAAATTAAATATTAAAGGAGTTATGAAATGGAGAAGCAAAATGCAAAATGTCCTTGATATTTACACTTGCAAACAATATAAACAAAGAACAAGTTTCAGAACTTTTGTTGAAAGATACCAAGTACCCTTATTTTTATTGTCCGATGCGGACGTGAGTCACAGTGTGTTTGTAATGCACGTCAAACCAGCTTTAATGCTATTAGGAAGCCGAAGCGTATCGTTGCATGAGAGTTGCTAATAAAACCAGTACATACCCAGTTGTTTCAATTCCTTCTACTGGGATCTGACTCACACACAGATTTATCACAACGATTGTCATCTCGAGCATCAAAACACATGACAAGCTGTAGACCGTGGATACGGCACAGTGACATCAGCCAATCACAGCACTGGCCTTTTATTTCCACTTTCGCAAAGTAACATACCTCAAATTGAGTGTTTTCCATAGAAAGTAGAAAATGAGGATGAAAAACAATAATTATTAGAAATATTGGACCTTTTTTGGTCTGAAACCACCATAAATATGACATAAAAGATCCAGTGTTTAGCTCATATGGGCATTTACAGGTTGTTTTTAAGCTTTACTGCTTGTGTTCAATAAATAGTGTGAAAAGTGCGATAAAGTTGTAACAAAAGCCTGTATCTAGTTAGTCGGCTCAGTTTACAGCTGTAGATAGCGGATAATTAGTTGGCTGTTTCTACTAAATACAGTACAAGTTAACATATTTATTTATTTTTTATGAACAATTAGGAAGTCTAATGCTGGAATGAGAAAGAGATATGAGAGGCATGATGAGGAAGTGAAACCCCTGCTTTTAAACTCACACACACATACATGACTAGCATGACATCATCACATGCTTGGTTTCAGTTGTCACACACACACACACACACACACACACACACACATACCAGCATCGGGCCAGGTACATGTGCTCCTTCACCAGCACTGATCCCGAGAGCAGGACGAACCAACACATGGAGATGCTGTCAGCGCTGGAAGACAAACAGGATATGACATCAGCATTGTGACATCATCGCAATACATCACAGTCGTATGAAGGACCCTCAACATGACGTCTTGAGCTACAATGTGTCCTTTTTTCTTGCTAGGGCTCGCTAACTTCTTACAATAGCAAAGGCGTAGATTGAATGACAGCAGTGAATAAGTGGAATCATGGAACTTGTCGTCATGCCGATAGATCTAATTATGTTTATGGGAAATAATGTTTATGGATGAGTGAATACATTGATGTTTTAACATGACTGTAGTGTGAAGCTGGGCACGATTGCTAATGAGGCGCTGAGCGTTTTTGTTTTTCATGCTGAAGCACCCGGTGTTTTTTACGGGGTCGCGGAGAGTTGAAGAATGTTCAACTTTGGGTAAAACGCAGCGCTCATCACTGTCACTTTTTACCCAGCCGTCCAATCAAAGAGAGAGGAGGGGCGGGGCTAATGCCACAGCCGTCCAATCACGGTGGAGGAGGGGCGGGGCTAATACCACAACGACCAACTGCCACATTCTGCTTGGACAACGTCAACAGACGACAACAACCAGCATAATAAAGGAACAAAACAATTTAAAACAAGAGCCAGAGAAAATATGTTACATTGTATCGACATTTTAATATAGAATCAACACAGAAACAAAATATGTGTGAAACGAGATACTAGTAACACTTTCGCGGATATTACGTATCAAAACAAGCAAAGTGTCTCAACTAAACAAAACGCTTTAGTGGACACATGGCCTTACCGGTACGTTCACACCGATGCGGCGAGAGCGGCAAAATTCGGCTCTTGCCGCTCTGTACAACGATGCCGTGGAAAGATTCATGGATGCTCTGACGTAGATCGAATGCGTGACTTTTTTAAAACGGTATTTAAAGGGGCCACAAAGCAAACAAGCATGTCGGTCGTTGTTTTTGCAGAAAATTGATCGATGGAAATAACTTTAAAATTATAGTGACATGTTTGCTAATGAAATAAACAAATGAAAAGCCATATGTGTGTGTTGTGGCTTTTGTGTTCATGGTTAAGTGCTATTATAATTTGCATTACCGCTGAAAAAGTGTTCTAGCACAAAATCTTGCCTATAAGTAGTGCTGCACGCCCTCTTATTTAAATTCAAATGATCAACCTCCTCTATTTTGCTTGGGAACCAAAAGTTCCGGAACCAAAGTTTACAGGACTGCGTTCTCTGGAATTCTCTCAACGGAACACTTCTACATTCCGATTGGTTGCCGCTGGTTGCCGCCGAACCGCGTCATTGCTCATTACCATAAAGTTGAACTGATTTCAACTTTCCTCGCCGCTCTCACCGTCCAAGACGCACCGCGCCGCCCTCGCCGGAGCTCGCCGCGGCTCTCATTGAAAATGAATGACTTCCGGCCACTTTGACGCTCTCGCCGCGCGGTGTGAACATACGGTTAGGCTATTAAAAATGATAAAATTTCCCTAAAGTGTGAAGCTGGGCGCGTATGCTAATGAGAGACAGATCTCAGCGCCACACGCGAGTCCGCGGATATAAAGCAATGAGGACATTTCATTCTTTGTTCACACGGACCGTTTTCAAAAACTGGCACTTTGAAACCCGTTTTTAAAAGTTTGCGTATCGGGTGCCCAAAACGTCGCTGTCGTGTCTTGTTCAGGGACACATCACAGTGGATTCGAACCCGGGTCTCTCACACCAAAGGCATGTGTCTTATCCACTGTGCCCGGGATTCAATCAATCAGATTCAGCATGCCGAGCACAGCGGCACGTCAGAAACAGAGCATCTCATTGGTCTGTCACTGCTCGTCAATGTCAGAATATCTGAGATGACCAATCAAATCAAAGTAGGCGGGCTCTGATGTTCTCAGAAGCTGCCGAGAGTGAATTTTAGCAGCGCGACTCGACGCTTCAGTTTACGGACAAGGGAGAGATAAGATGCAAGTAGCTAAAATTAACATTTCATAATTGACCATTTTTAAGGTCATTAATGTTAAACGAATGACAAATATAATCAGGGAAACAGTCTAATTTCACCATTTTGAACTGAAAACAGGCGTATGTAACGTGACTAATGTAATTATTAGTTTACTGTGATAGTGAGGGACAAGACACGTTAACAAAGCAGTTTCATCATGTTAGGCACGAGATTAATAATGAATTTGTACATATTGAGAATTACTATACAATTCAGTAGCGTCATCTTTAGGAGGGGAAGAGACGGGGCAAGATGAGCCGCCTGAGAGGAAGGGTGATGGAGAGAGCAGGTGTTGACAGATTATCTATTACTCGCTGAACATGGTTTACAAGGCTATTTATTATCTTCTTCTTTTTTTGCCAAACGGAGAGTGACATCACCAGTCTAAATAATAATTCGAACACTAGTTATAGATTAACTAACAGGATCATTATAAAGGCGTTTAAACGACAAACACACTCACAGATCATGATATTACACAGAGATGTACTTACTAGAAGAGAACGTGGTTTGCATCATAGCGCTCATATCTGGCCGTCATACACATGGACCTGTCACACACACACACACGAGAGAGAGAGAGTTTGCCTTTTTTAAAGGAAATAGTACTTTTATTCAGCAAGAATGCATTAAATTGATCAGAAGTGACAGTAATCCATCGTAAAAAAAAACTATAGCAAAATCTCTTTAAATACATTACTTCACACTTCTAATCCATTACCACATGTACTGACATATCACTTTAAACTTACTGACATATAACTATAAAATATAATTATTTTCTTTATTGCACAATGCAAATTTCTTCATATTTAATAATGTGTTTAAAAAACGTGTTTTGAAAAAAACTAAAATGTGTTTTGTTATTGAGGATAGTATGATCGCTGTATAATATAATATATATAAGTGTATATAAGTATACATGCAATAGTCCCACTTTAACAATTCAAATATATTTAAGTATATCTCATATTTAAGTATTTCAGATACGTATTGTTTTCACTAAGGATGATATGTACAATCTTACAAAAGTTTCTATTTCAAGTAAATGTTATTCTTTTGAACTTTCTCCTTATAAAATTATCCTGTGAAAAACATGTTTGAGGGTTTCCACAAAAATACTGATGATAATCAAGTTTCTTGAGCATCAGATCCTCCTATTAGAGTGATTCTGAAGGGTCATGTGACACTGAAGCCTGCAGTAATGATGTATGACGTTACTGTATTTTTGCTCGAGTAAATGCAGCTCTGGTGAGCAGAAGAGACAAACACATCTCCGACACACACGAGCCCCAGGTTCTGACAGGTGTTTAGTGTGTGTGTGTGGCTGAGTCTCACCTGAGCTGGTGTTCTCTGAGGTGAGACAGCACGTCCATGTGGTACAGGTGAGCGTAGATGGTGTTCAGGTCCTAAACGACACACACACACACACACACATCAGTACGCCTCAGCATCAGTCAGGACTAATGTGTTTGAGTGTGAGTGTGAGTGAGTAAATGAGAGAGTGAGTGTGTGCGTGTGTGTGTGTGTGTGTGTGTGAGTGAGTGAAACATTTAATAAAAAAATTAGAATATAATATTATCTCTAAAAATTATATTATCTTTTTTATTGCCTTTTTTATTACATTACATATTTTAGTAGTTATCATAAATTAGTATCATTTGAAAGCTTATAAACTCAAGAATGCATCCTGTGAAAACCGCTTTGTAATTAAACGTTGACGTACCGGTAGAAACTGTACTCGAAATTATTTGATCAGGCTCCTCCCTTTTTGGGCATCATTTTATTTCATAATTTATGACCAAAACCTTTTTTAATCTTGACAAAACACATATTGTCAGAAAGGTCTGAGTCTCAAGGTCCCAAACCTCATGGCAGAATTGATATTTGGACAGAAATTTATTAATTTGTTAAGGCAGAATGTATAAAACTAAATTCAATGGAATGTCACCTGGTGGCTATTTTTGGTACTACGCCTAAACAAAATCTCATAGGAACTTTTTGTTGTTTTTTTGTGATATCAACTTCAAATATGGAACATAACTAGGTTAGATTTATGTCTTTGATTTTATAGTAATTTTAGAGTAAAAAAAAACATTTTGTAAAATATATATTTTATACGAAATAAAAATATATAGTACAGTATATTTGATTTACTGTAAATTTAAACTTCCATAACTTTGAACATTTTTTGAAGTGTTTTCCCTTCAGCAATAATCTGCTGAGTGTTGCCTTTAAAACAAGACCAAACTTGAGTATATATTCCAAAGCATTCTTGAATTAAAACCATTTAAGTTTAAATAGTGCATTTTAACCCTCATTCTCAAAAAGGAGGGTGACCGCTAAGAGGTTAAAGAAATATCGCATTATTTAATTAATTATTGAATTTTTCTTCAATATCGTGAAGCCCTATTACCATCTCATAATAATCTAACAGTGAAACAGCAAAATAAATGGAAATATAAAATAAAATAAATGGAAGTAAATGACGCAGTCCTGGACTGGAGCTGGCCATTAACGTCTGACTGATGGTGAGATTACACAAGAGCCCTGAAGCCTGAAGAGTTAGTCACAGCTGACAGAAAACTGCCAACGCGCTTCTGAAGAAGCATTTCATTCACACACACACACACACACGTGTCTCAGCACAACAGTATTGTTTAGATACTCCTCACTGCAATACGGTGATTATTAAAAGGGGGTGGTTAATTATGATTTCACGTTTCTAAGTGTAGTTAGTGTGTAATGTTGCTGTTTGATCATAAACCTCTGCAGAGTTACGACACTCAAAGTTCAGAGCAAAGGGACAGATTTGCTTTTACAGAAATAGTTTAAGGACTACAACAAACGGCTGATAAAACTACACGAGCTTCCTTAACGCGTTAGTAACATCACGAAGCATATAATTTACATAAACCCCGCCCCCAGAACACGATTCAAAGATTATCATGACAGAATATGCTAATCAGTGACTAGAAGATAAATACACATACATTCAACAACTAAACGTTCAGAGATGTCCTGTTGCTTCTACATGTCGTCACTTCTTCTTGAGTCAGTGCAAATATACAATTTAAAAAAAACAATTGTGTAAAAAACATTATCAAACTTAAAATATAGTCCATTCATTTACAAAAATGTTTTGACCGACCCGTGAAGATTTTTGTTCACACTCATAGTTTTCCAAAAATGTAACTCTGAAGACTTGTTGCATATTATTGCAGCTTAACAACTACCTAACGAACTATTAAAACTGTCAAGAATCGCTGCATTTCACAGGTGAGGACGGAGAAATAGTTCACTGCACGAGGTATCATCATCACAGACTCAAACAAGCAGATCTTCACATTCCCAGCATTCCTCCACATCAACAAAACTAACATTTCAGGTTTGACCTCATTCACATCTGTTTTGTCTCTCCTGACCTAGAGAGGCATTGTGGTTCAATATAGTGTCACTTTGCAGGCCTCAGTCACATCATCTGTCCTAGCGAGCTGCACGCCACGATACGAAGGCCTTCTCTCGCCTGTTGAAATTTAAACATTCAAGAGATTTCAAGGAATTGAATTCAAGGAATTCATTTCTGAGAGACTGGCACTCAGAGCACACATTAAGGCGTCTCTTAAACCTCTCACGGACACCAAACTGAGTGCTTTTCACAGATTATAGAGTTTAAATGGTCAGAAACGCACATCTACACTGAAGCTGTCTACACTGAAGCTGTCTACACTGCACACACTCAGTCCCTCACTGTTTTCTGCAGTTTGTTGTTTATGATGATGAGTCTGATTGCACATTGCATTTATAAGGTCAACCGAAGTGTGTGTGATTACTTATAACACTCAACGCTGCAAACCATGCATAAAACGCAAGCAAATCTACTGTAAATGTAATGACAAAGTCTACACTTTTCATTCATGTCACATTTAAGTCTTAGGTCAAGGGTATTTTTGCCCCTTCTCTTGAATTTTTGTTCATTTTGGTGTTTTTTTGCACAAAATCCTGTTAATTTCCAACCCTGACTGACACTTTTTAAATATTTTAAATAATATTTATATAAAGAGTTTACATAATATTTATGAAGTGTGAACTTTCTCATATCACTGATTGGATGTATCAGAATCGGACTGAGAACGCTTGCAGTCAAGTATGGTCCTGTTTTACATTGCAAAAACAAACAAGTTTTTATGTATGCCTAGTTTAAGAAAATACATTTGTTTTATAAACATTGCTTTAAATGTTGTGGACTCTTTTACTAGACATTCATGTGGTTTCATTGGTCTGAAGCAGAGCTGGATCTGGTTTACAAACGCTCGTCACGCCCTCTTGTGGATTTAGGAGACAAACCAGTACCTTTTAACTGAAATATGAATATTAGTCATATTTAAGTGAAAAGATCTAATGTGGTTTTTCATCCTTAAGACAGACTCAGCCCTTGAGCTTTAAACATGGCCAATATAAGAAATGTCTGTTAGCACCATTGAGTCACATGTGTTTTTTTGGCAAGACCTTTTAACCACTTCCCCAATCAGGCCAGCAGAAAAAATCCTTAGCACTGAATCCTGATGAGGACTTATGATTCACTGCGGTATTTACTGAATATTTGTTAGTTTTGAAGGGCTTCAGTTGGCGTCAGTATTAGAAACGTCAGATTGAAGTCTTTGCATACGGTCAGATCATCAAATTCAGTGTAACAACGGTCCTGAAAAGGAGCATGGGATTGTGGTCATTCATCACTGACAATTAGTTAATGAATAGGGTTGCAAAGGAGCTGAATATTTCTGGTAAATTTCCAGAAATTTCCCAAAAATTCAAGATTCCGAAAAATCCTGGAAAGTTTCCGAAAATCCTGGAAAGTTTCCCAAAATCCTGGAAAGTTTCTGGAAACTTTGCAACCCTATTAAAGAACAAACTTTACTGAACTCTCATCAGTTTACCGGGTTGCAGGAATAGTTAAAGGGATAGTTCACCCAAAAAATGCCATCATTTACTCACCCCTCGGGTTGTTTCAAACCATAAATGTTTTGTCCTGTTGAACACAAAGGACAATATTTTGAAGAATGTGGGAATTTGAATAGTTCTGAGGCACAGAGTATTTTTTTTAAAAAAATAAAAAAGGTAATTGCGACTTTTTATCTCAAAATTGCGTGAAATAAAGTCAGAATTTGTGATATAAAGTCTCAATTGTGTTATAAAGTCAGGAGTTAATATGTTTATAAGGTCAGAATTTGTGAGATATAATCACAATTGACCCTTTAACGTACTTAGAGATCTCAATGCTTCGATTTTGCATGTACGGACCCTCATTATGTTACTGTGTTAGTGTGGGGCTATTTTGAGCCTTGTTAGTGGTATAAACTAGCGATTTCTTTTTACTTAGTCAATGCCCCCAATAATATACTAGCGTTATAATCGGAAATGAATAATCTCTTTAACATTCGATTATCATGAAAACAACTCTCAGAGAACGGTTGACTAGTAATAATGCGTTATTAAACCAAAAGTTCGATTTGCGCCAGAGTTCACTTTTAATTTTGTTGACTGATTTCATTTGATTGATAACAGCCCTTTTGTGTCTTATCATTCTGATTGAATATATTGATTAAATGTAAGAATTTGACACAAAAGATGATGCATATATTTAATTATTAGGTTCACAGCCATCAAAAGAAAGATTGCGAAAGTTATGTGCTGATTTTGTAGTATGGTTTTAGCTTAGGGATGTGTCAGATTAAGCAGTTGAACTAAAGCTAAGTAGATTTTTTATTATTATAACCACTTTTGCATGCAAAAAAAAAAGGATTATTCAGAAATATTGTCCAAGATATGTGGACAAACACGAGCCTGCTGAGTGCAAACACACACTTGCTTTAAGATAAATGGAGCGAATCTGGCGTATTAAGCATCTATGTAAAGAAAACTAGTTCAAACGAACACTCAAAGTAACTTCACGGCTGTTTTTGGTATCTGCACCAGCCAATAATTGTAACTATGATGGAAGTATCGCTGAGGCGTTCCGGACATCGAGTGTGTTTGAGCGATCGGCTCTGGATGTTGAGGACTGCATTAGTGTGTGTGTGTTTCTGACGTAACTCGTGTCTTCAGCAGTTCGCCGTAACACTGCATCATCAAACTCCCATCAGGCAAAGCAGCTGGAGGCACGAGGCGGGCGGATCATGGATATGGAAATAGACACGAGGAGTATTTGTTTTGCTCTCTTACGTAACGCTCGACACACACCCATCTGGAAACTTGCTATGAGAGCTGGTGCAGTTTGTGTTTGTTTGTGTGTTTTACTGCAGTCCGACACGCCCACGCCTGGAGCCACACACACACACACACACACACACGCACACACACACACACACACACTGAACTGGAGTGATGAAGAGAACAGCAGAACTGAACAGCTCTAAACCAGACAGATGCTCTTGCTTCATTAAAATCCCACTTTGAAAGAGTCCCGCTTCATCAAACCATTACAAGACAGCAGCGTGTCCCATCCAGGAGTGTGTTTCCCAAAACCACTGTTCCAACGAACATTCCCAGACAGCATCTCAGAGATGTGTGTGTGTGTGTGTGACAGATCTCGAGCTGTGTTTAGAAGCAGAGTTTCTAATATTCATGACATGTGGACTCAATAAATCCTGATCTTGAGCAAAATAAGCTGACATTCAGTGCAACCTGTGTCTTTCATTTAGAAGAACACACACAGATGTCATTTACGACTTTGAGTTTAAGAGATTTAAAGTGTAGTTTGTGAGGAGTGCGCGTGTGTGAACGAGCTCTAGTGTGTGAGAACGAGTCTATTGCTGTGTCCGAAATCTCCACTCAAAGCACTACTCCCTATGTAGGGGTTAGAGAGCAGAGCACTATATAGTGAGCTCACCAGCATAATAGAAACACCACTTTCGGACACTACTCGATCGTCTCTCGTTGATGACATCACAGCTAAATAGATTTAAAAAAATAAATACATTACATTATATTGAGCTTATTTCTCCAAAATTTAAAAACTAAAAGGGATTTCTGGCCGTTTCTGTTATAATGTGCTACTCCACACGTGATTATAACTTATTTTTACAATCAGCCAATGCATGATGGTATGTAGGGCTTAGGTTAGTGACCATCGGTTGTACACTACTTTTCAAAATGCATGCTATTTTGAGCCTTGTTAGTGGTAATAACAAGCGATTTTTATTTGTCATTACTCTATGCCCTATATACTAGCGTTATACTAGCGTTATAGGCTAAACTGTTTTTGGAGATAAAACTATTTACATTCGGCAATCATGAAAACAAATCTCAGATAACGGTTGACTAGGTAACAATGTGTAATTAGCAGTTCTCCTTTCAAACTCATCTTTGATCACCATAATGACATTATTTAAATGTTTTGTCCTTGAAAAAAATGTGTTCATGTTTTAAAATATCTTGAATGTAACTCGACACCCTTGCCTCATCTAGTATACACAGTTTAATGAATATGCAAATGAATGTAACTATATCCTTCAGCGTGATGAAAGCACAATGAGATGAAGCTGTTCCAGTGACAGACAAAATAACTCGCTGGTCTAAAATCATTTGAATTTTTGTTTAATTATATTTTTTTAAACACAAGTTTTCCGCTTGACGGGCCGAATACGTAAATTTGTTGTTTAATCATCACCAAGTGATGACCTTATCATCCTACCTGACTAAAGCTCAAGTTTTACGTTAAATATGAGTACTACTACTTTTAATATAATATCTAGCTTTAATATGCCATTTGAAGCAATGCATGCTTGAGCCATTTTTTTATTTTTATATAGTGGTGTGACATAGGATTTTTTACTTATCAAAATTAATAAAAAGAAAAGGTAGGGAAACACTGCAACACACTGCTAAAATTGCTTTTTATGCCATGCACACACAAGGTCAGAGGTCACTCTTCCACCATATGTATACCCACCTACGGAAGCCAGAGATTCTGGTTTATAAAGTTATAAATATGGATGTTTTTCTTACTAAAACACATGGCTTGACATCAGAAGGCCTTTTTAACCCTTTGGATTACTGTTATGATGGATGGATGCACTTTTTTGGCCTTCAAAATATCACCCCCATTCAATCTAATTATAAAGCTGGATATTTTCTAACATAACTTTGATTGTGTTTGGCTGAAAGAAAAAAGTCTTACACACCTAGGATGGCTTGAGGGTGAGTAAATTATGGGATCATTTTCATTTTTGTGTGAACCAACCCATTCATATCACACTATCCAAGATGGTTTGAAAGTGTCCTGATCAAACCATAATACAGTGCCTTATAATAACAGTCCCGGGACCAATGTGACCGTTTTTGGCCAGCTCACGGTCACTTGCACTTCTGTTGCCATTGATAGTAGGTTTTTATGCCATGCAAAAGCAAACCTTTGTTTTCTGTCATTGTTCTTGTTGTTGCAAATCCTGTCGATGTCATCAAAATCATGTTATCTAGCTGGTTAACACGGATGAGAACTGGTTAAATTGCAAAAATGACTTTGCCCTGACTTACTGACCAAATGACAAAAAAATACAATTGTTGAGCCTTGCAATAAAACCAACCTTTGCACTGATATCAAAGATATCTTGTGTCAAACTTATGGTGGGTTTTTAATACCCTGACCCAGATTTACACAGAAGAGCATAAATTAAAATAAAAAAATGCAAGTAATAATGCACTAGTGTTGTCTTCTCTTTAAAATCTCTGAAATAGTCTGCTCAGATCCAGATGTGCATCTACAGTGTGTACACACACACACACAATAGAAAGAGGTCATGGCAACTCTGTCATGTAACGTTAGTCTAGCCCGCCAATACCAGCATAAAAACAGATAACAAACTTCTTCCCTCCAGACATCTGTACACAGTGATCAACAGATACACCACAATATAAGGATTTTAGCCCCTAATGCTGTCAAAATTGGCAGATCACAAGGTTTTGCCACTGTGATGACTAAACGCTATCCTATGTAAGCAGCTGACTAGGTTTTTCTACAGTGAGGAGGCCCTGAAACACAGTCAGTTCACTAGGATTTGAGACACAGCCCGGCTCCACCGCTGGAATGCAGTGAACTTTCATTGATTTCTGTCATTAATAAATGACTTGAGCTGATGAATCAAATATTCTACTGTACTTCACTGAGGAATCAGTCTGTGGACTAGTTGAACATCTGTCAATGTACAACACATAACCTCATAAAGAACACAAAAACATAACTTAGAGACACAAAACAAGCGATTAACTACAACTACTAAGACTTATGAAACGCTGAATGAATATTTGATCTGAATGAGTCCCGAATCGAAACCAATAAACTTTTTATTGTGTTGATATATAATAAAAATGGCGCGTTATTTACATTATAAAGTGTTTCTTTAGGTCGTGTCTGCATAATGAAGGGTATTTCTGTGGGTGTTTTTACCTCAGCAGTTCGTCGTGTCGGGGGAGTTTTCAGCGCTTTCTTCAGCGATAAATCCACCGAGGAATTCATATTAAAATCCCTGATTTCCGGAAATGAAAACTTCATATATCCACGAGTGTCGTTAAAATAAAATAAAATGTAAAACTGAAGTGGAATAAAGTAAAAATCCCATCATGAACATAATGCTTCTGAGGAATCTGGCATTGATTTGAGTTAGCTTCGGTTAGCATGAGAAGTTGAGTGAAGTCGCTGTTAAGTGTTGTTGAAAGCGCGGATCAGAAAAAGCGAAAGTTGACAAAAAACGATCCTTAATTCCTGGGACATTTCTCCATATGAGATCGTAAAACATCATAAATAATCAAAAGTTCATGTGATCCTCCAAACAGAGGCGTACAGCAACAGCGCATGATGACTGAACATCAGCCCTGACTGAGCCGAGCCGAGCCGGAGCCGCCTCAACATTCACATGACTCGGAACTACACTGATCACTGAGAAACCAGTGTCTGCTAAACTACACTGATCACTGAGAAACCAGTGTCTGCTAAACTACACTGATCACTGAGAAACCAGTGTGTGCTAAACTACACTGATCACTGAGAAACCAGTGTCTGCTAAACTACACTGATCACTGAGAAACCAGTGTCTGCTAAACTACACTGATCACTGAGAAACCAGTGCGTGCTAAACTACACTGATCACTGAGAAACCAGTGTCGTGCTATACTACACTGATCACTGAGAAACAAGTGTCTGCTAAACTACACTGATCACTGAGAAACCAGTGTCGTGCTAAACTACACTGATCACTGAGAAACCAGTGCGTGCTAAACTACACTGATCACTGAGAAACCAGTGTACTACTGATCACTGAGAAATCAGTGCGTGCTAAACTACACTGATCACTGAGAAACCAGTGTACTACTGATCACTGAGAAATCAGTGCGTGCTAAACTACACTGATCACTGAGAAACCAGTGTGTGCTAAACTACACTGATCACTGAGAAACCAGTGTGTACTACTGATCACTGAGAAATCAGCGTGTGCATAACTACACTGATCATTGAGAAACCAGTGTGTACTGATCACTGAGAAATCAGTGTGTGCTAAACTACATGATCATTGAGAAACCAGTGCATACTAAACTACAGTGATCACTCAGAAACTAATGTGTAAACTACTCTGATCACTGAGAAACCAGTGTGCTAAACTACACTGATCATTGAGAAACCAGTGCATACTACACTGATCACTGAGAAACTAATGTGTAAAATACTCTGATCACTAAGAAACTAATGTGTAAAATACTCTGATCACTGAGAAACCAGTGTCTGCTAAACTACACTGATCACTGAGAAACCAGTGTCTGCTAAACTACACTGATCACTGAGAAACCAGTGCGTGCTAAACTACACTGATCACTGAGAAACCAGTGCATACTAAACTACACTGATCACTGAGAAACCAGTGCATACTAAACTACACTGATGATCACTGAGAAACCAGTGTTTAAACTACACTGATCATTGAGAAACCAGTGCGTGCTACTGATCATCAAGAAACCAGTGTCTGCTAAACTACACTGAGAAACCAGTGGATACTAAACTACACTGATCACTTAGAAACCAGGGTGTGCTAAACTACACTGATCACTGAGAAACCAATGTGTAAATTACACTGATCACTGAGAAACCAGTGTGTGCTAAACTACACTGATCACTGAAAAACCAGTGTGTAAACTAAACCGATCACTACGAAACCAGTGCATATTAAACTACACTGATCACTACGAAACCAGTGCATACTAAACTACACTGATAACTGAGAAACCAGTGTGTATTAAACTACACTGATCACTACGAAACCAGTGCATACTAAACTAAACTGATCACTACGAAACCAGTGCATACTAAACTACACTGATCACTGAGAAACCAGTGTGTATTAAACTACACTTATCACTGAGAATCCAGTGCGTGCTAAACTACATTGATCAATGAGAAGAGAGGAGCAGCAACATCAGCCTACCCAGCTGGACTCACATCAACCATTGCAAAATCCCCCAAATGTAAAAAACGAACTAAGACAACCAAGCGGAGAACCCACAGGAGACACAGCCAGGAAACCAGTCTGGAAAGCCAAAGTGAAATGGCCAAAAGCCAATGACAAACAGAAATGGAGAAGCTTTGACCAGACACACAGTCCTTCGGAACTCAATTAGAGGTAGTATAACTGCCAAACTGAACATCTTTATGTAGATATAATCTACGAATAAGGTAAAGAGATATTTGGAGAACTGCCACAGTGGAAGACCCCTCTCAAACAGAGTCGGAGAAGGGAAAGGGAAATCCTCCTCTGGAAAGCGTGGAGGAAGGCCATGGACCACGAGAAGGAGGGCTTGAAGAACTTGTGGGATCAGATTTAAACTAGACTAGAGAAGAAGAACAGGACTCTGCAAACCACTGGACAGGAGTTGGAGGACTATATCAAGATCCAGATTAGATGACAGCTTGAGAAGCCCCCTTGGACCGCTGGGGCACGTCCCTCGCCCACCAGAGCCGTTCATGCAGTTCAAAACTACTCCTCCAAAATGGTCAGAAGTTAAGCAGTTTGTGGAGAGAGCAGGTCCACCCTCAACAGCTGGAACAAATGGCATACCCTACAAGGTCTATAAGAACTGCCCCATGGTCCTAAAGCTGTTATGGAAACTGATGGGGGTTGCCAGGAAATCCATAGCTATTCCACCAGCATAAAACAGAGCAGTCTCCACCTTCATCCCAAAAGAAAAAGACTCCCATAACATCAGCCAGTTTAGAGGCATTGCTTTTCTAAATGTGGAAGGGAAGATTTTCTTTTCGGTAATGGCAAAATCAATGACCAGTTACCTCCTGGCAAATAATTATAAAGAAACCAGTTGCCAGAAGGCAGGTGTGTTCCAGGATTCCCAGGCTGCGTAGAACAGCATGTTATGATTTGGGAACAAACTCAGTCAGCAAAGCGCAGCGAATCGGACATCCATGTGTTCTGGCTTGATCTCACAAATGCCTAGGGGTTCGTTCCCCAACAGCTTGTCAGTTTTGCTCTACACTTCTTCCACATCCCCCCAAGTATCCGGAGCCTCATTAATGGCTCCTTTGACAACTTTCACGTCTGCTATACATCCACAGACATTTCAACTGGGTGGCATCGGCTGGAGAAAGGGATATGCAGCCTTTGAAATTATCCTCATTGGTGGAAGACAGATGGTCAGAGTAAGATTCCAATCAGGTCAACATCTCCCGGCAATACAAAGTTACATGGATGATGTTACCACCCTCCTCCATACAGCAGCCTGTACTACTAAACTGTGCCAGGATGAGGTTAAAACCGGTCACACGGTTTCTCGAAGTCAGGAAGGACAACATCTCCTTTTCAGTGGACGGCGAGGAAATCCGACGACTGATAGACCAACCAGTAAGAAGTTTGGGAAGGCTTTATACATCAGACATGTCCTATAAGCACATTGCCGTCTCCATCACCTCACAGCTCTCCGATAGCCTAAAAAAAGATTGACCAAAGCTTGCTGCCCGACAAACTAAAGGTTTGGTGCTACCAGTTTACTCAAACTGTGTGACATCACCTTATCAGCAGTCCAGAAAAATGGACTCCAAGGCTAACAACTACATTCGGAACTGGCTGGGCATTCCTCTGAGGTCTGTCAACTGCAGCGCTGTTTGGAAGAAACATCTTGAGGCTTCCAATGAAATCCATCAGCTTGGGCTACAAGATGGAGAAGGTGAGGCTGGTATTCGAACGGAAAGACTCACTGGATCCAGCAGCGCAAAACACCAAGGCCCAAGTGCAAACTGGAAGGAAATTGAAAGCATTGCAGTCGGTACACCAGGCCATAAGCCGCCTAAAACATCAGGAGGTCGTGATGTGGTCCAAAGCCTCAAAGACAGAGAGAAAATAACTGGTGATCTCCAAAGTCGTGAGGGAGGAAGAGTAGGGCTACAAGATCAAAGCAGTGAGCCAGTGCCAGCAAGGGAGATGGATAACCTGGGAGACAGCATCGACAGGGTCGTGACGTGGGCCGATTTGTGGAGAATGCCTCAAGCAAGGCTGAGCTTCCTAATCAGGGCCAGCGTACGGACGTCCCACGGCCTTCGACCTCATCCTGCTCGCCACACAGTCATTATGGTTGAACTGACTGTGTCATGGGAAGATGGTCTGGAGTCTGTGTTTGAGACGAAGAAGGAGAAGTATGCAGACCTTTCAGCTGCATGCAGAGAGGCAGGGTGGAGTGCTTTCATCTATCCAGCGGAAGTAAGGTGTCGAGGATTCACTGGAACCTCCACTCAACGTCTCCTGAAGTCTGGTGTCAGAGGCACCAAGGTGTTAAAGGCACTAAAATATCTGGCTGAGGAAGCAGAGCAAGGGAGCTTCTGGCTCTGGCTCCGGAGAAAGGACAAGGTGTGGGTGAAAGGAGGATTCTAGGGCTGGCTGCAGGGAGCGGTAGGGAGACGTCTCTACTCCACCACCCAGAGATGTTCCCGGGATTAAAGGAGCGAAACATCAACGATGGGTGGCTCCTGGCTGACGACTCTGCAGCCAGCCCAAACAGCACTGGCGGAGGTGCGTCAGGCAGAAATGCTGTGCAGGTATTCTTACATCTGCTTACAACATGCTTTCGACACCAGATGTCGCCATTGGGCCAGAAACTGTTGACCTGTAAGTAGAAAGGACGAAAAACAGAATGGAGTTCCAAATCATAGAAAGAGACTACTATAATAGAATACTAGTAAGAGCCACATGTCTAGTATAAGGCATGATAACTGGTCTAGGATACAAGTGAATCCAACAGTTCTACAAATTGTTAATAGCCTCTATGCACGAACCTTAATGACGTGTGTCTGAAAGAATCTCAGTCAGCGTCTCTACTTCCGGAAGCGCGTTCTGCAGGCCAAGTGTATTGAGGCAAAACTTTTAATAAAATCCGTTTTCTCAGAAACGGAGACAACGATTTTAGAAACGCTGATTCGCTAGTCGATTCGCTGAACGCTGATTCGCCAAAACTCGGCTTCTGACCATAGACTGACGCAGCACCGGATATAACTGGGCGTGCTGAGACAAACCCGGAATACAAATCGTGCATAGAGGCTATTCTCTGTGAAAAGTTCCAGTTGCCCTGACAGAAAGGATAATAGATGAATTATACAAAATATAAGACATGAGGGTCACTGCGAGACAAACAGAACCAACCCCTGTGCCAAAAACCTCAGCATCTTGACATGCCACAACTGTGAGGTGGGTGGATGATCTCGGCAAAGGAGAAGTGCTCACTGAACACAGATTTCGACAGATTTGTGAACCACATTTGAGAGAAATAGGCTTTTTGTGAACATAGAAAAGGTCTTAGATCTTTGAGTTCAGCTCATGATAAATGGGGGCAAAAACAAAAGTGTTGCATTTATAATTGCATATATAATTGCAGTGTATATAAATTAACTAAATGAATAACTTTTTTACAACAGAAATCAACCATCACTGAACTTACTTAAGCTGGACTTTGATGCTATTTTCTTCTATATCTAGCTGTCGCCATCCCGGAAAAACTAAAGTGTGCAGCGAGGTGGATTAGCTGAGGTAGCCGGCGTTACGCTAAACAGACAGCAGACAAATCCACCTGTCACTCAAGTGGCCACGCCCCTAATTACACAGAATGCAGAGGCTTAATATCATTTAAACGGATGAATTATAAAACAATGCACCCCCTCACAGTGGTCATGAAAGGCAATATTAGCGATATAGACCACCAAACCCACTTTTTTGCACCACAGTGTAAAAATGTTTTTTTCTGCTGTATAGTTGGGCATTTTAACATGCGGGTTTATGGGATTGACTCTCTTTTGGAGCCGGCCTCTATTGGCCAGTGGAGGAACTGCAGTTTAACTCACTTCAGTGTTGATTCAAGAGAGATGGGAAGGTTTTCGCTTGGTTTTAACAGTCCTTGCCGCAGATGCATCTCAAACTCGTAGTCTGAATCCCATTTGCATTCATCGTCACTGGGTAATAATGTGGGTTCTTCCTCTCGAAAGATGCCGTTTTGGGATGGCAGGGTTGCCAACTTTTGAGTTTTGCTTGGAGTGAGATTTGGGTTGGGGGGGGGGTTGATAGTACTAGGTGGTCCTCACAATGTGTCCTGGGCACAATGTCTTGTAGGCCAAATGTATAGTTTTCTCCATTTTAATTTTGCATTAGTATAACAGTTTTACTGATTCCCCCAAAACAAAAAAAAATTGTTTTGGGAGTAAAGTTCATAGATTATTGTTCTTTCCCATATGATTTTGTAAAACTATGTTGAGACCCCTGTCCCTCTAGGGGGGTTCGGGGGCATGCTCCCCCGCAAGATTTTTTTTTACATTTTAAGGTTAAATGCATCAATCTGGTGCACTTTGAGAGCTCAAAATTAAGAGCTTTAACTGGCCTCAACCCATGAACTGTGACATTGAACAAAGGAAAAGCTTCGACGTGAACCTGGACATTAAAGAGGGATCAAACATCTTTTTAGTTATGATATAAAGTCTCAGTCCGTTTTAGGATGCCAAACGATTATTATAATAATGTAATAATGATTTATATAAGTATTCCTATTACATAAAATCCATATAGGCCTAGCCTATAAATGTACTTTATAAATGAAAATGAATATTTCAAAATTATATTTTACTTACACTATTGTATAAGAAAATGAATTACAACAGTTTTGTCCTAATTTCTTCATTTGCAAGAAATAAACCCTTGAGCTTTTATTTTGGAGAAAACACCAGACCATGTTCACGCAGCACAAACAGAATGGCTATATAGGCTACTTAATTACAGTCTTGTGCTGTTTTATAAAGGCACAATGTCATATCACGGTTTCGGTGTTGGAAAAGGGAGAAGAGAGTTCGGCCAAAGGCGGATTCGAACTCGGGTCGAACGCTGCTTTCAAGCACCTCACGCCTTCGCCCTACGCCACAGTAGATATTTAGAGAAAAGTATCTTTTTTGCTTAAACGACAGGCACGTGGTGCAAAAGTACACTCTCAACTCACGTTCAAAGTCATAGGCAGCGCAGCGTCTCTCTGTGCATTGCAAAAGCCCGTGTTGACAGTTTGTTTAATATACAGCGGGAGATTACCAGATCCAGTATTTTGCTCGTGCCCTTGCGCCCTGGGTGGGTGTTGTAGGCAACTGTATCACGTGCGGTTTGACTGACGCGCTGCTGCGATCTGTCGCATTTAAAAGCGCCAAAGCGTTCCATATCAAGAGTAAACTTCTCTGTCTAGTCTGTCGGTGTCAGTGTCATCTTTTTCCGCGATTTTTCTCTGCGTCCAATCAGTAGTTAAGAGCCTGAACTTGCTTAAAAAAAATACAGCCCAGAAGAATGTCTAATTTAGCGTGAGATTTCGTTGTTGAGCGTGAGACCGTGAGATTGAGGCTGAATGCGTGAGTGTCACGCCAGATGCGTGAGAGCTGGCAACCCTGGGATGGTATTGCCCTAAATGCCGTATTTCCGTGCTGTCGACTGTCTCTCCAGAAGTCACAGATCTATACTCTGTGAAATGATATTGAACAAAACGGATTTTCCAGAAAACAAAGTCACATAAGGCTACAAAGGTACCAAGTGTGACCCAAAAATGAAGAGGTTGTACCACACTTTTTGGCGTCGTGAACTGCATTCTGCATTCATCTGACTAAAAAAAAGCACATAATTTCATAATAATACGGCTCTGTGGAGAACTTAGTTAATCACAATCCTGAGAGGTATAGCCTACAGGTTTTGTATAATGCCTGGTTAACTGTTATAATAAGATTTTCAGCATATAGTGTAAACAGTATGAAAAACAAACTTCATGAAACAAAGATGTCGTGTCTTTTCCTTGGAGAATGTCATAGATCATAACATAGCCTAACATTCATAACAGAGATACACAACATCATCACAGCTTATGAAAAGTAAATATTTTTCTTACACAATCTGCATGTATGTGTGTGTATTTAATGTTAATATTGGATGATAGATACGAACAACAAATTATAACCAAAAGATCAGCTAATAAGGGTTTGTATTATTATTTTCCAGTTGTTATATGCAACACTGGGACATTTTTTAAGCCTTTTTCTTTTTTCTTTTAAGATTTACGCATTTCAAATAACAGTAAAATTCCTTCAAATTCAATAGAATGAGCTAATCCTAGGCTGGACATTTTAATTTAAACACAACTAAGAGTTCAGAAGCATCTGATCACAGTGATGCAAATGTGTTTGGCTCAGCATATGGTTCACGGGCATCATGTCTACAGATCGTGAGCTTAGAATTATAAGGTTCTATCTCCGTTTTAGGGTAGTTCTGAGATATTGAGCATCAAAGTTTTTACATCCCACCTGGCAAAACTGTTATGTAGTATAATCTTCTATTATAGCTTTATCTATTACTCTTTTTTTACAAAAATAACACCACACAGGCATTAATAAACACCTAATGGATCAGATTATGTCAAAAACTCAATTTCGACCAAAAGTGGAGATAGAACCTTATAATTCTAAGCTCACTAGAGATGTCATTAAAATTGATTTTTGACAATTCTTGCTAATTGAATTTGAATGGCAGTCTATGGTGAAACTACAATTACAGATATGAAGAATTATAGTTTTTACTAGTGGAAATGTTATTCCTGATAGGAATGATCTATTCTAAGCAGTTTTAACTTTTTTTCATTTACAGGATATAAATCCTTCATATCAACAATTCAATTTTCACTAGTTAAAATGATAAATAGTGACATCACAAATACATTTTCAGATATCAAAAATATATTTTTTTACTAGTAGTATTTCAATCGTTGATATCAAGAATAGACATTTCAACTAGTGACAATGGGCTTTATGCACAGCTGCACTACTTCCTGAACTTCAGCCTTGTTTCCTGTCTGCCATTATTGGCCGAACTTGATTAATTCAGGTGTGTTTGATTATTGTTGCCGTGACTACTGAGGTCAGGCACACCTGAATTAATCAATTTGGCCAATAATGGCAGACAGGAAACAAGGAGCTGGCTGAAGTTCAGGAAGTAGTGCAGCTGTGCATTAGGCCCATTGAATTCTTCATATCAGGAATTTGCATTTTTACTTGTAACAATAATTGATCTCAAATTATATTTCTACTTGTAAAAAATCAATTCTTGATATCAACAGTTGATTATAAATTGTATTAGTGCAGATACAATTAAAGATATCAACAATTCATATCCTGGAAATGAATAAAAGGTCAAACGGCTCGTCATAATTAGCTGATAACAAGAACTCGAATCCTGCTAATGAATACAAGTCAACCCGTTCATTTTTCTGACAGTCGGATCTCCGTGTGTTCGAGTCTTGTTAAGAGTGTGAGTGTCACGAACAATGAAACATCACCTTTAAACAGAGTTTTCAAAATATTTTAATAAATCTAGAGAATGATTGTTACATCAGAAGCGAAAGTAAGCGAGCTGGCTCCCTCTGCTGGCCTGACTGAGACACACCCGAGGGAACACGAGTGACCACCACACACACACACACACACACACACAGCAGAGTTTCTGAAACATACAGAATACATGCACATACTTCATTTCAAACACTGACGTATGACAGGCGCAGCAGACTACAGATCTACACAACAAAAACTTAAAAATGGCATCCGTATGAATAAAAGTAAACAGCCCAAGAATATTTTTTTGTGTTTTTTTTCACTTTACATAAAAACATATAAAAGTTTAGTTATTTACGGACTTTCATATCTATAAAAGAATACGTTTTACAACACATTTAATTGATTGCTTGATTGTAGAATTGAGAACTTTTCAGTGATGTAGAGACACATGGCATTAAGTGATCGATCGTTGGCAGTCGGAAGCGGTTAACACACACTGGCTGAATCTCACGGAGAAACACACACAATCAAAAGATGAAATCCTAAAACTACTCAGGCTCTTTGGATTGTGACATTATCTTCAAGACAATTAAGCACATTCCCTCCAAACTCTCATGACGAATGGAAGTTCATTTCTACTGTGACTGTAATGAGAATCACACAATAATGAGAACTACAATACAGAAAATCACATTTAACCCTCTGGTACTGTTCGTGTGTGGGTCAAAAAAGACCACTTTATGTTCGGAAAAAAAAATGTAATTATTTATAATGTATTATTGAAGGGGGTTTATAGTACTTAATTATATGTATACAGTAGTTATAATTTATTTATTCACTTTTTAAGCATAGACCTAAAATGTATTACATCTTAAGTTTGATCTCTCTTTAAAGACGACACTTGGCAGATTATTGCTGAGGTGAAAAGTTAAAAAAGTTAATTATTGTAATGAAAAATGCAGTTTAATTTTTTTATATATTAAATATATATTTTCCAAAACACGTTTTACTCTAAAACTGTGAGAAAATCAAAGCCAGAAATCTAAACAAGCTATTTTGCAAATTTTATATCTCAGAAAACGAGCGTTCAGTCATATGTTGTTCGGCGGCAGTACCGCACGCTTCCACTAGAGGAAACTCGTCTCATTTTTATTTCTAATGCGCTCATTTTTGACGGCGAGGAGCACAAGAGGACTGTTCATTACAGGAATGTGTGTGTGTGTGTTCACACAGCAAGTCCCAAAATCTAAAAACTAAGTTTCGTACCATTCCGATGAAGTGAAACAAGTACTATTTTTCGGTCAAAAATGACTGAACAGCACTAGAGGATTAATATATATTGTTTCATATATAATTGTCCAAACTACAGTACCAAAATGCAAAACTCATTTTTGTTAATGAAAACAATAATATGCTTAATTGTCAATAAAATAAAAGAGAGAAAACATTCTTCATGAGATTCACCCACGAGGAAATCTATTGCCACGACTTCCTAAAGAGATGAATGACGCGCCACATTAATTTTTGAGTTTTTTCGAGGAGTGAACAGAGCGCAGACGGCAGGAGGAGTCTCGGCATGGGTTATTGTGGCTGGCGAGTCGTGCTCTCTGTTTTAATTCTGCTGAACTGGAGCGAGAGTCTGGGCGGGTGGGTGGAGCGTTTGCCACTCTGTGGGCGGGGCCTGCTGGAGGGGGAGGTGGGGCTTGGCAGGTGATTGACAGGTGAGGGGGAGGAGTCTATAGCACTTCCATCGGAAGAATGGGGGCTGGCGCAGCGTCCTCGCTGAAGGTAGCGAATGCACTTCTTTTTCCTCCTAGGAACAGTCAAGAGAGTTATCTGTGAATAAAGCGTGGATGTGAAACGTCACAAATGTGAACAATGACAGAAAATAAAAGCACACAAAAAACAAAGGGAACACTTTATATTAAGGTGTCATTGTTACAGTGTAATTATATATATATATAAGCACTGAGTAATGTTAACTACATGTGCTCACTATAGGGTTTGGTTGAGGGTTAGTTGCATGTAATTTTGACTAATTCACTGTTAATGGTAAATACATGTAAAGTATGTAACAAGGACACTGTAAAATAAAATACAGTGCCACCAAAACAAACAGTTATGCAAGAATATGAGCTAAGCATTATGAACTCCCATTAAAGTCCCCTGAAGAGGTCGTGACCCACGCATTTGTGTCTGAGCTGGTGCGTGAATGTTTATATTTTAGAAATTACGACTCTTAAATAAAGATTCTGCAAACGTATGCGCTGAACTGAAGACCGCAATTATTCAAATGAGGAGAAAAGAGGGATCATAAGATTTGTGGGGAATATATGAAAATATCATGTGTAACTTTTTAAGGACAGAACTAAGAAAAGAAAACATCTTTATAGTAAAATATGCAAATCAGACATTATCTCATTAAATATGCACTAATTTGCATACATTTCCAGAACAGAAATATGACATTGCATAATGCCAGGTTCAAAAATTCTTGTTTGATTTTGTTGACATTAAAATCAAAGGGATTTTGGAGAAATCAGAGGGAAAAATAACATTTTTCACCATGTTTTTAGGATATAGTTTTATAAATCAGACGAATGATATACGAGTATAGATAGGAATAACTCTGTAAAGTTTGATGTGTGTGAAGCTGCTGAAGTGGAGATTTCGAATCTTTAAAGATGTTTCGTAATTGAAATCTACAGTCACAAATAGACGAAAGTGTAATTAAATAAACACTTAACCCTCTGGGGTTCTCGTCGTACAGTCACACATGGGGCCTTCACGGTCATAAGTGACCGGAGCCCTAAAATAATTTTTTTTTTTTCAGTAAAACCAATGAAATGTATTTTTGTTCAATAATATTTTTTCTTTTTTTCTTTGGTGTTTTGAGAGAATTTTATGATAATAATTAATATTTATGCAATAAATATGATCCATTTTTTCCCATTGACTGTAATAGAATTTTTTTTTAAATATATCATTTTTATTATTTTTTAATTAATGCTGTATTTTAGGTTAAAGGAGAGACTAGGCCTGTAGAGAGAATTTTTTTTAAGCAGATTGGTCCCACCTGGTGGAAGTAGTGAGCATATTTATCATGCAATGTCACATTTTAACAACTAGATGGATTTACAGCTCTCTGTAGAAAGGCTTTTAATTCTACTTGTTTTTGGACATATTTGCATATATTTTTTTAGGTTGTGGGTTTTAATATATAATAAGAGATTCTCAAAGACTATTTTTGTCAAGTTTTTTGGTTGGTTAAGGTTTGGTTGGTTTAAAAGGTAATTAAATGGAAATTTGTTGGTTTAAATGATTACTTTATAATACAGTCAAACCTGAACATTGCATTAGAAAGAAAACAAATGGAAAGTGTTTTGTTACCCATTGTTTTACTTCTAATATAATAAAAATGCAATTATTTCAGTCATATTTTTTTATTAACCCTTTACAATAAACATTTTCAGTAAATGTATATATATATGTAGAACAAAAATATTTATTTTATTCAATGAACAGTAGCTTATTCAAAAGGCAACAGCAACTATGAACAAAAAAACTCAAATAACAGCAAAAGTAATTATCAAATAGTGAACGGAAAATCGAGAAATAAAAAAAGTGTTTTAAATATAATCCTAACTATATTTACATATTATATGCATATTATTTACATATTCAGTGAACAGGAACTCTTATTCATAAGTGTGTTTTTGTGTCTATAAGAGTGTGTGTGTGTGAGTGTATTTGTCTGTTTTGCACTCTTGATGTTTTAGACATTCACCCCTTCACTGTGGTGTTCTTTTTTCTTCATCGTGGCTGATTTTTTAGATTGTACGCACTAAAAAACATTGTATTTTTATATTATTGCCAATTTCCCATTCATTTCCTATGGCGGTCATTTTTGACCCGAAGGTCCCGAGTGTGACTATTTTTTTACGACCACTTGGACTTTTCAAATCATGTCCCCAATTTTTTTGTGAGTTCATATACCAAGTACCATAAAAGTCACCAAGTTTCGGACAATTCCGATGAAGCTACGATTTTTAATTTTTATTTTTATTTTTTATTCCGGTCAGCAAATGACCGAAGAACCCCAGAGGGTTAAATGTGTATTGTGGATTTTTCTTTCCACTCGTCTGAAAGAAGACAAACTGCATGAAAGTGCTTGAAAAACAATGTTTTTGTCCATAGTGTTGAGACTGAAGTATGCACTGAAGGATTACTTCCTGTTTGTCCACCCTCATGACACAACAGAATATTAAAGTTAGTGAAGTGGAAAGTGTTCTCAGGTTTGTTCTGTAAACCGCAGCTGACCAAACCCGTCAGGAGAGCCTGGAGATCCACCGCAGTCACTTCACACACGAATCAAAGTCTCTCACACACACACACATCACACACACATCAAAGTGTCCCTGACAGGAGCGTTAGCAGCGCTCGACACCGCAGGAAACTGACCTCGGTGAGCAGACGCTTTACTGCGGGTCATGAGGAGCGTGACCTCGACACGTCAGCGGGAGAACAGCGCTCCAGATGATCGTGTTACGCATCAGCGTTTGAACTTCAGCGAGAACCAATGAGGTTCATTCTCGTGTTACGCAGCACGTTTTCACTCTCCTGAAATGTACTACTTTTCACTGGCTTTCAGTGTCCCCAAAATGATTGTCTTTTTTGACTTTTTGAATGATTAAGAATTTGTCAATGTATAAAAGATATTTTTTCGTCTTATATTTCCTTTTATGGTATTTTGATTGTTAATGATGTGTTGTAAAGCACATTGGTAAATAAACTTTGACTTTGTATATCTGCACTTTTCATTTTTTTGTATTTCGTCCTCCACTGTGCACCAGTAACGACTGGTTTGTTCAAACACGACTATAACTCAAAGCTTGATGGACAGAGCCGAAACAGTGAAGGTGTTTGTAGTGATGTGTTTGAGTAAAGCAGAGCTGGGAAACGGTCCTGCAGAGTTAGTCTGTCACAGACGTCCAGGATCTGATCTCTGCAGGACAGGTGAAGAGCACTGGTGTTAGAGACAGATGCCGGGACAGAAGGGCAGAAGTACACACCTGCAGGGGCCACACCAGTCCGTTTGTTGGTTGAGCCCAAAGCGAGCACGGCATTTCTTTGGCGAGCCGGGGTCTGAGCGAAAGGCAGCATGCGTGAGCACGGCGGCAGGGACAGAAGATTGAGGGAAGGAGATGAAGAGAAAGAGGTCACCAAGCCAGAGAGGTTAGCCATCCACACACCAGGAGAAATAGAAAAGCAATCTCAATCAACACAGTCAGAGCGCCCCCTCATAAACCAAGCCCTTGCTGCAAATAAATGGAGCTACATGTCATATTATGTAGTCAGTATTATGTACTACTGCACATGATATACAATATACTGTATATGTTGATGATGACATCAAAACAAAAGCAGAAAAAGTGCCACGGTCTATTTAAAAGGGATAGTTCACCCAAATATGAAAAATTAGCCCATGATTTACTCACCCTCATGTCATCCTAGGTGTGTATAATGTTCCTCTTTCAGACGAATACAACTAGAGTTATATTAAAAAATGTCCTGACTCTTCCAAGCTTTATAATGGCAGTGAACGGCCGTTTCTGTTTTGAAGTCCATAAAAGTGCATCTGTCCATCATAAAAGTGCATCTATCCATCATAAAAGTGCATCTATCCATCATAAAAGTGCATCTGTCCATCATAAAAGTGCATCTGTCCATCATAAAAGTGCATCTATCCATCATAAAAGTGCATCTATCCATCATAAAAGTGCATCTGTCCATCATAAAAGTGCATCTGTCCATCATAAAAGTGCATCTATCCATCATAAAAGTGCATCTATCCATCATAAAAGTGCATCTGTCCATCATAAAAGTGCATCTATCCATCATAAAAGTGCATCTATCCATCATAAAAGTGCATCTATCCATCATAAAAGTGCATCTGTCCATCATAAAAGTGCATCTGTCCATCATAAAAGTGCATCTGTCCATCATAAAAGTACATCTGTCCATCATAAAAGTGCATCTATCCATCATAAAAGTGCATCTGTCCATCATAAAAGTGCATTTGTCCATCATAAAAGTGCATCTGTCCATCATAAAAGTGCATCTATCCATCATAAAAGTACATCTATCATCATAACAGTCCATCTGTCCATCATAAAAGTGCATCTGTCCATCATAAAAGTGCATCTGTCCATCATAAAAGTGCATCTGTCCATCATAAAAGTGCATCTGTCCATCATAAAAGTGCATCTGTCCATCATAAAAGTGCATCTGTCCATCATAAAAGTGCATCTGTCCATCATAAAAGTGCATCTATCCATCATAAAAGTGCATCTGTCCATCATAAAAGTGCATCTGTCCATCATAAAAGTGCATCTGTCTATCATAAAAGTGCATCTGTCCATCATAAAAGTGCATCTATCCATCATAAAAGTGCATCTGTCATCATAAAAGTGCATCTGTCATCATAAAAGTGCATCTGTCCATCATAAAAGTGCATCTGTCCATCATAAAAGTGCATCTGTCCATCATAAAAGTGCATCTATCCATCATAAAAGTGCATCTGTCCAACATAAAAGTGCATCTGTCCATCATAAAAGTGCATCTATTCATCATAAAAGTGCATCTGTCCATCATAAAAGTGCATCTGTCCATCATAAAAGTGCATCTGTCCATCATAAAAGTGCATCTGTCCATCATAAAAGTGCATCTGTCCATCATAAAAGTGCATCTGTTCATCATAAAAGTGCATCTGTCCATCATAAAAGTGCATCTTTCCATCATAAAAGTGCATCTTTCCATCATAAAAGTGCATCTATCATCATAAAAGTGCATCTGTCAATCATAAAAGTGCATCTGTCCATCATAAAAGTGCATCTGTCCATCATAAAAGTGCATCTATCCATCATAAAAGTGCATCTGTCCATCATAAAAGTGCATCTGTCCATCATAAAAGTGCATCTGTCCATCATAAAAGTGCATCTATCATCATAAAAGTGCATCTATCCATCATAAAAGTGCATCTGTCCATCATAAAAGTGCATCTGTCCATCATAAAAGTGCATCTGTCAATCATAAAAGTGCATCTGTCCATCATAAAAGTGCATCTGTCCATCATAAAAGTGCATCTATCCATCATAAAAGTGCATCTGTCCATCATAAAAGTGCATCTGTCCATCATAAAAGTGCATCTGTCAATCATAAAAGTGCATCTGTCCATCATAAAAGTGCATCTATCCATCATAAAAGTGCATCTGTCCATCATAAAAGTGCATCTGTCCATCATAAAAGTGCATCTGTCCATCATAAAAGTGCATCTGTCCATCATAAAAGTGCATCTGTCCATCATAAAAGTGCATCTGTCCATCATAAAAGTGCATCTATTCATCAAAAAAGTGCAAAAGTGAAAAATATTCATATTTAAAACTTTACAAAGTAAAATAACTAGCTTCCAGCCAAACAAAAATAAAGATTACACTGAGTATGGAAGCTAAAATTTTACCTTTATTAACGTTGTATTTTAATAAAACTTGTATTGTATTCGTCTGAAAGAAGAACATCACACACACCTAGGATGACATGAGGGTGAATAAATTGGTCATTTTTGGGCAACTATCCCTTTAAGCCCAAAGTATAGTTTTTGTGTCTGCGTGCAGTTGAAAGCGTAGACTTTTTAAAGTACGCCCAATTTGAAAGAAAGTTGCATCCTTGTCCAGGTTACGGTAGTTTTGTCTCAAAAACGTACGAGTGATAAAAATGCCTTCGTAATAGTTTAAACTAGAGTTGCGTTCAGCTCTCAGTGTGTTCACAAATACTCGCTTCTCTTGGAAATGATATATTTAGTCCTGGTTCACTTAACATCGTTCGCTTAACATCGTAACTTAAAGAACTGGGCTGTGTGAAGAGCTGTTTTTTTGTTTAGATGTCTTTGGTTAATTTTACGCTCATATTTGGTTTCGAACCGCACCAGAGTACATTTGAAAACACTGTAATATTGTCCGATATTTCACAATGGAAAATCAATAAAAATCGAAGTGTAGTTTGGCCTTTTTCCAGTTTCACCATTGTATTTCCTGAGCTAATTTGCTTTACGATATAAATACCGTGATGTGTGGATATGGTCATCATTCAGTGCCATGGTCCTTTAATAGTGTCCCGAGACACACGGGACAAACAGTAAATCTTAAATCAGAGTTAACTGAGCTTATGCAGAGGGATTTCTACAATCCAGTTAACCATGGTAAAATCACAGTAACACACGCCTGCAACTAAAAAGGCACCAATATTGATAAATAGCTGCATGTCAATAAATAGCTGCATTATAACCAATAATAGTCCAAATCAAGGTTATTTAGTGCATTAGTGTCACTGCTTTGATTGATACTGTGAAGCAGCTTTGATACAATCTGTATTGTGAAAAGCGCTATATAAATATATTTGACTTGAAGTGTTTATATGCTCTGAATGCGACTCATCCAGAAAGAATTTACAGTTTGAATGATTGTTTTTACACATGTATTTTCATATTTTCTAAAAATAACAAAAAGATTCTTTATGGAGTGCATGAAGCGGCGTTGGTTCTGGAAAGATTTTTTATGGCTGTCAAACGATTAATTGCATTGATTACATCCAAAATAAAAGTTTGTGTTTACATAATATATGTGGGTGTACTGTGTATAATAATTTTATAAATATAAATACACACATGCTTGTATATATTTAAGAAATATTTTCATGTATATGCTGTATATAGATTTATATATAATTTATATTATATATAAATATTTCATATATAAATAATATTTTTTCTTAAATATACAAGCATGTGTGTGATTTACATATATATATATATATATATATATATATATATATATATATATATATATATATTCACACACAAATAATTATACACAGTACACCCACATATATTATGTAAACACAAACTTTTATTTTGGATGCGATTAATTGCAATTAATCGTTTGACAGCCTTAATTTTATTCATTCATTTTTCTTCATTAGAGTCTTCATTAAAGCTTTATAAGCCACGAAACAATAACACTAAACCAGCCAAGAGGAGAATCATAACATTACAAACTTTGATTTGAAGTGAAAAACTATTAAAACGGAAAAAATATATTTTAAGATTTTGGAAAATAAATAAACAATAATAATTAAAGCGTTATATATTGTGAGAGACTATTACATCATCACAGGAGTGGGCGGGGTTTCACCTCTCTGATTGGTGGAATTGTTTGGAGAGCATCATGGGTAATGTAGTTTTTCACTACAAATTCCACTGATTACTCTTTTGAAATAAGTTGTAATAATACGGGCCAACAGTTTCAACAGAAGCATATAGCACTGACTAACAGCCTGTAGCTCACAGTAGAGCTGACGTTACAGGTTATCAGCGAACACACCGGTCCCCGGAAGCTCTCCGTCACACACAAGATTCTTTATAGTGGGAAAAGGATCTTTATATTTATTTCTGTTCTGCACTGAAAGGTTTTTCTAAGGAATCAATGCAAAAACCCTTTATATGTAAGAGTGTGTGTTAATAAAAGGACGCTCTCCGTTTGATGCATGACTGTCATCTGTACAAAACTCTAAGCACACACACACACACACACACACACACACACACACCGTACCTGAGCTGGAGTCGTGCTGCTTGTCTCGTTTCCTTCGCTCCTTTTTGCCCTGTGGTCGTGAGAGATCAGAGAAGGACGTGAACATCATCATCACACACACACACACACACACACACACACACACGTGTGTTAAATCATGCTAATTACTCTCTCCTGTTTCTGTGTGCCTGATCTCTGTAGACGCCTCTGCTGTCTTCCCACATACACACTGAGATGTGTGTGTGTGTGTGTGTGTGTGTGTGTGTGTGTGTGTGTGTGTGTGTGTGTGTGTGTGTGTGTGTGTGTGTGTGTGTGTGTGTGTGTGTGTGTGTGTGTGTGTGTGTGTGTGTGTGAGAGAAAGAGAGAGAGGGTGTGTGTTTGAGAGTGTGAATGTGTTTAGTGTGAGTGAGTGAAAGAGTTTGTGTGTTTAATTGTGTGCGGACCTGCATGTCAAACAGTATATTAGATCTGTGTGTGTTTAGTGTGTGAGAGTGTGTGTTTACTGTGTGTAAGAGTGAGTGAGTGAGAGAGATAGAGAGAGTGTGTGTGTGTATGTGTGTACATGTGTACAAGTGTGTGAGTGTGTGTTTTATATATGTGCGCTAGCTTGTCTGAGAGTATGTGTGTTCAGTGTGTGAGTGAGTTTGTGTGTGTGTTTGTGTGCGTGAGAGAGAGAGAGAGTGTGTATTTAGTGTGTGTGTGTGTGTTTCCTGTTTACATGTAGGTGATGACTCTAAATGTAGGTGAAATTTCTGTTCCCATGTCATGTGTCAATCTCTGAGAGAGAGATATTACTTCCTGAAAATATTCATGTATTGAATTCACCAATAAAAGAAGTCATGCTAAGGCTGAAATGGTTTCTTACTGGGAGTGTCTGATCTCTAGCTGCGGCCCGGGTCCCTCCTTCAACTTGAATCTATGGGAGCATTGGGCCGGGTTTTTTTATTCAAATATTTATTTATATATTTTTATATTTAATCAAATTATTTCAAAATATTGTTCAAATAAACATCGTCATCTCCCACATAAGCTGACATTAATTTCCATTCCAACAAAATTAAAAAACTGCTGCTTAGTCCAGTTATCCAATCACAGTCACCCGAGTTTAATATTGCGCATCAAGGGATTCCTTCGTTAAATGTGTTTCCGTCGTGGTTTATGCATGTTTTCTTATCCGAATCAATATAGCGCATGTTTAGAATTTATTTAAGGGTTTTAAAAAAATATATATTTTAAATAAATGTTATTTTTTCATGCTGCTAGAACCAACAGCCAATATTATATGTTGAAAAATTTCAGAAATTTACATCAAAATGTGGACAACACACTCGAAACTGCAATGATTGACAGTGATAACTACGGAAGCCCTGAACTGAGCATAAAAAATAAATACAAAATTGGTAAAAAATAGCATATATATACATTTTGAGAATAAAGTCGAAACATCACGAGAATAATGTCAAAGTATTTCGAGAATAAATTCGAAACATTGCCGGAATAAAGTTCGAAACATTACAAGAATAAAGTCAAAGTATTTCGAGAATAATGTCGAAGTATTTCGAGAATAAAGTTGAAACATCACGAGAATAATTTCAAAGCATTTTGAGAATAATGTCAAAATATTCAGAGAATAAAGTCAAAACATTATGAGAATAAAGTCGAAGTATTTTAGAAAATAAAGTCTAAATATTGCGAGAATAAAGTCTAAATATCACGAGAATAAAGTCTAAACATCATGAGAATAATGTTGAAGTATTTCGAGAATTAAGTCGAAACATTACGAGAATAAAGTCAAAACATTACAAGAGTAAATTCTAAATATCACAAGAATAAAATCTAAATATCACAAGAATAAAGTCGAAACATTGTGAGAATAAAGTCTAAATATCACGAGAATAAATTCGAAACATTACGAGAATAATGTCAAAACATCACGAGAATAAAGTCGAAACATCACGAGAATAAAGTCTAAACATCACGAGAATAATGTCAAAGTATTTCGAGAATAAATTCGAAACATTGCCGGAATAAAGTCTGAAACATTACAAGAATAAAGTCAAAGTATTTTGAGAATAATGTCGAAGTATTTCGAGAATAAAGTCGAAACATCACGAGAATAATTTCAAAGCATTTTGAGAATAATGTCAAAATATTCAGAGAATAAAGTCGAAACATTATGAGAATAAAGTCGAAGTATTTCGAAAATAAAGTCTAAATATTGCGAGAATAAAGTCTAAATATCACGAGAATAAAGTCTAAACATCATGAGAATAATGTCGAAGTATTTCTAGAATTAAGTCGAAACATTACGAGAATAAAGTCAAAACATTACAAGAGTAAAGTCTAAATATCACAAGAATAAAATCTAAATATCACAAGAATAAAGTCGAAACATTGTGAGAATAAAGTCTAAATATCACGAGAATAAATTCGAAACATTACGAGAATAATGTCAAAACATCACGAGAATAAAGTCGAAACATCACGAATAAAGTCTAAACATCACGAGAATAAAGTCTAAACATCACGAGAATAAAGTCTAAACATTAGAATAAAGCTAAAACATTATTAGAATAAAACTGAAACATTACAAGAATAAAGCTAAACATTATGAGAATAATGTCAAAGCATTACGAGAATAAAGTAGAAAAATCACGAGAATAAAGTCGAAAACATCACAAGAACAAAGTTGAAAAATCACAAGAATAAAGTTCGAAACATTACGAGAATAATGTTGAAACGTCACAAGAATAAAGTTGAAAAATCACGAGAATAATGTCGAAACATCACAAGAATAAAATCGAAACATCACGAGAATAATGTCAAAACATCACAAGAATAATGTCGAAGCATTACGAGAATAATGTCTGAAACATAACGAGAATAAAGTTGAAACATTACAAGAATAAAGTTGAAACATTACGAGAATTATGTTGAAACATTACTGAGAATAAAGCCAAAACATTACGACAATAAAGCTCGATACATTATCGAGAATAATGTCTAAAACATTACGAGAATAAAGTTGATACATCGTGTCGAATAAAGTCTAAACATTGTGTCGAATAAAGTCTAAACATAACGAGAATAATGTTGATACATTACGAGAATAAAGTCTAAAAACATCATGACAATAAAGTAGATACATTACGAGATAAAGTCTAAAATCATAAATATCTAAACATCACGAGAATAAAGTCGATACATCGTGTCGAATAAAGTCTGAAACATCTGTGCGAATAAAGTCTAAACATTACGAGAATAATGTCAAAACATCATGAGAATAAAGTTGAAACATTAGAATAAAGTCTAAACATCACAAGAATAAAGTCGAAACAGTTCTGAGAATAAAGTCGAAACATTAGAATAAAGTCTAAACATTCGCGAGAATAATGTCAAAACATCACGAGAATAAAGTCAAAACATTACGAGAATAATGTCTGAAGCATTACGAGAATAAAGTCGAAAATTACGAAGAATAAAGCCAAAACATCATGAGAATAATGTAGAAACATTATCGAGAATAATGTCTGAAGCATTACGAGAATAAAGTCTAAAATATTATGAGAATAAAGTCTAAATATCACAAGAATAAAGTTGAAACATCGTGGAAATAAAGTCTAAATATCACAAGAAAAAGTGGAAACATTACGAGAATAAAGTTGAAAATCATGAGAATAAAGTCGAAAACATTACTGAGAATAAAGTCTAAATATCACGAGAATAAAGTCTAAATATCACAAGAATAAAGTCGAAACATCGTGGGAATAAAGTCTAAATATCACAAGAAAAAAGTGGAAACATTACGAGAATAAAGTCGAAAATTATGAGAATAAAGTCGAAACATTATGAGAATAAAGTCGAAAATAATGAGAATAAAGTTGAAAATTATTAGAATAATGTCTAGAAACATTATGAGAATAAAGTTGAAACATTATGAGAATAAAGTTAAAGCATTATGAGAATAAAGTCTGAAAATTATGAGAATAAAGTTGAAAATTATGAGAATAATGTCTGAAACATTATGAGAATAAAGTCTGAAAAATCACTGAGAATAAAGTTGAAAATCATGAGAATAATGTTGAAACATTATGAGAATAAAGTCGAAACATTACGAGAATAAAGTCGAAACATTATGAGAATAATGTTGAAACATCACAAGAATAAAGTTGAAAATCACGAGAATAATGTCTGAAACATCACAAGAATAAAGTTGAAACATTATGAGAATAATGTTGAAACATCACAAGAATAATGTCGAAGCATTACGAGAATAAAGTCGAAACATAACGAGAATAAAGTCGAAACATCACGAGAATTATGTCGAAACATCACGAGAATAAAGCCGAAAAATCACGAGAATAAAGTTGATACATTACGAGAATAATGTCGAAACATCACGAGAATAAAGTCGAAACATAACGAGAATAATGTCAAAACATCACAAGAATAATGTTGATACATTACGAGAATAAAGTCTAAAAACATCATGACAATAAAGTAGATACATTATGAGAATAAAGTCTAAACATCACGAGAATAAAGTCTAAACATCACGAGAATAAAGTCGATACATTTGTCAAATAAAGTCTAAACATCACGAGAATAAAGTCTAAACATCACGAGAATAAAGCTTGAAACATCACGAGAATAATGTCAAAACATCACGAGAATAATGTCTAAACATCACAAGAATAAAGTTGAAACATTAGAATAAAGTCTAAACATCACAAGAATAAAGTCGAAACATTACGAGAATAAAGTCGAAACATTAGAATAAAGTCTCAAACATCGCGAGAATAATGTCAAAACATCACAAGAATAAAGTTGAAACATTACGAGAATAAAGTTGAAACATTAGAATAAAATCTAAACATTCGCGAGAATAATGTCAAAACATCACGAGAATAAAGTTGAAACATTAGAATAAAGTCTAAACATCACAAGAATAAAGTCGAAACATTACGAGAATAAAGTTGAAACATTAGAATAAAGTCTAAACATTGCGAGAATAATGTCAAAACATCACGAGAATAAAGTTGAAACATTAGAATGAAGTCTAAACATCACGAGAATAAAGTCTAAACATTACGAGAACGTTAAAACATTACAAGAATGAAGTTGAAAACAATAACAAAGTCAAAACATTAAGAGAATAATGTCGAAACATCACAAGAATAATGTCGAAACATCACGAGTAATAAGTCGAAACATCTAGAACAAAGTCGAGATATTTCGAGATTAAAGTCGCAATATTTTAAGAATAAAGTCAAAATTCTGAGAATATACAGTCTTCCATAGAAGTTTTTTTTTTGTAAAGAAACGCGCTCGTGAAGTCCGAACTGCTCGGACATGGACACACAGTAGCTTTTTACTCTTATCTGGGCTTCCAACAAAAGAAAATTCTACGGCATTGGCATACGTACATTACAACTTGTCTCAAGACATTACTTTATTCTCTATACTTTATAATTTAAGATTTTATTAATTATTTTTACGGATTCTTCTTTTTTTATGTTGTGCTTCAGGGCTTCCGTAAAAAACCATTTAATGGAACAAAAAAATGTAAAAATAGATGTGTGTTAAGCAATGTAAATGCAGACTACTACATTAAAAGAAAAATATTCGAATTTTCATATAATTTTATTAACGATTAAACGATTGTTTGTAAAATGTAATGACTTGTAAATGATCTTGAATGTCTCACTATAAATTGCTATTGTAGTTGCTGACACACTGAAACCTGCGCTTTACAGTGATTCGATCCTGGACCCGGACCTGCATGTGTACCAGCACATTAGATCAGTGCATTCGCTCTTAAAGTGACAGCAGCCTAATAAACCTGTCATTAATGTTCATCTAACAACAAAAGATAAAGGGAAAATCACTTTTGAAGCTTTAACAAAGAATAATCTAGATTTAATTTACACAACAAAGACTATACAGTGTTATTTAGCATTTGATTATTACATTTCTGCACTTAAAGTTATTGTTTAAAGCACAAATATGTTTAAAATGCGTTTAGTAACTCCTATTTTATTTGAACTGACTGCTCCCTTGTTCTTTAATCATGTTTGAAATATAGAAGTTAGGTTTTGTTGTGGTATCGAATTACTTAAAGTGCGCCGAAAAATTACAAAAAACGCAATACTGATCCGTCAGTTTGTGGTCCGTCGCACTCGCATACATGTACACTACCCGTCACAAGTTCAGGAACAATAAGATTTTTAATGTTTTTAAAAGAAGTCTCTTCTGCTTACCAAGAATGCATTTATTTGATTAATAATACAAAAGAACAATAATATTGTTAAATATTATGACCATTTAAAATAACGGTTTTCTATGTAAATATATAGTAAAGTGTAATTTATTCCTGTGATCAAAGCTGAATTTATCATCATTACTCCAGTCTTCAGTGTCACATGATCCTTCAGAAATCACTCTAATATGAGGATCTGATGCTCAAATAAACATCCATTTTATTATCAATGTTTTTTCAGGATTCTTCAATGAATAGAAAGTTCAAAATCTGAAATAGAATCTTTTGTAACATTATAAATGTATTTATTGTCACTTTTGACCAATTGAATTCCTCCTTGATGAATAAGAGTATTAATTTATTTGATCTCTTTCTTCCAAAAATAAAATTATCATTCAAAAGTTTGGGGTCAGAAAGAATCTTTGTGTATAATGTTACAAAAGCTTTTTATTTCAGATAAATGCTGTTCTTTTTTAACTTTCTATTCTTCAAAGAATCCTGAAAAATCATTTATAAAATCATAAATGTTTCTTGATCATCAGATCCTCATATTAGAGTGATTTCTGAAGGATCACGTGACACTGAAGACTGGAGTAATCAATTCAGCTTTATCACAGGAATCAAAATAGAAAACAGATATTTAAAATTATAATAATCATATTTCGCAATATTACTGTTTTTGTAGTATTTTTATCCTACCGATCCCAAACCTGTGACAGGTAGTGTACATGTTATTCAAAGCTAAACGTTTCTGATCTGCTCCTCTTCACTCTTATTTCCCACATGTTAAATTATCTGTAGAGTTATGAGTAGAGTTATGAGTAGAGTTATGAGTACTCACGTAGTTGTCTCGAGCGGACCAGCTGGGATAAAGCTGCATGTGAAGCTGTCGCTCCTTCCTCGCCAGTTCATAGTACTTAGCCTGTTCCTCACGGGTCAGAGCGTGCCACTGTTACACACACACACACACACACACCACCACAAAATTAATTAAAATAAATACGATTAACGATTATTTGTTGCATATGACGTGTGTGTTCAAGTACGCCAGATATGAGCAGATATGCTGTGTTTATTATATCATGAGGACTAGCGAGTATTTGCGTTAAATCTGTGCAGATTTGATTTCCACGAACTCCAGCAGTGAGTAAATAATAAGTAACACGCCAAATTGGCTCGTTATTTGACAGCGTTACTCGCCACAGTTAATTATCATTTCAAACCCAGATTTCTTAATTCAGCATATGATCAGGATTGCGTAGATGGATGTGTTTGTGGAATTTGGATATAACATTTAAAGCCACTTAAATGGACGAAATGACTTGGAATAAAGATTCGTCGTTTTGCTGAAAGAGAGAGTCAGTGAAATGATTCGAACATCCCATCGCTGAGAACCGACACATGATCCTGATAACAGAAATGTGGACCGACCCGCCGGCCCAGGATCTGGTTGATGGCCGCGCTCTCCTTCAGCGTACACTCGGCGATCACTTTGGCACGCATCTCCTTCATGTACAGCATGAACGCGTTCAGAGGTTTCTTGATCACCGGCTTCTTCGGCTCCTTCTCACGCTTGCCATCTGGGTGAGATTTGCTGAGGAACGAGATAAAGAAGATCCGAGTTATTGTTAACGGTGACATTATGCCCCTTTTCACCAGATGTACTATAACTCTATGGTGTCTCCAGAATGTGTGTGTGAAGTTTCAGCTCAAAATTCCCCACAGATCAGTTATTAGAGCTTGTTAAAATGTCACTTTTTGGGTGTGAGCAAAAACACGCCATTTTTGTGTGCGTCCCTTTAAATGCAAATGAATGAGCAGATATATAAATATGAGCAGAACTCAGTTCTCAGATCAGTGGATATTTGACTGGTTTTGTCCGTCCTTCTGTTGGACTCTCACACATGAATTATGTTGAATATCTGTTAAATTTAACTACACAATTAGATAATACCAGTTTAGCTCAACCAGTGACCAAGCAATGCTTCATGTTGTTCAGTGTGTGTGTAAAAAGAGCATTAGCGATTACAGAATACACACTGACTCACTCACTCACTCACTCGCGCACTCACTCACCGCACTCACTCGCTCACACTCACTCACTCACCTCACTCGCTCGCACACTCACTCACTCACTCACTCACTCGCATCACTCACTCACTCACCTCACTCGCTCGCACACTCACTCATCTCACTCACCTCACTCGCTCAGCTCGCACACTCACTCACTCACCTCACTCGCTCGCACACTCACTCACTCACTCACCTCACTCGCTCGCACACTCACTCACTCACTCACCTCACTCGCTCGCACACTCACTCACTCACTCACCTCACTCGCTCGCACACTCACTCACTCACTCACCTCACTCGCTCGCACACTCACTCACTCACTCACCTCACTCGCTCGCACACTCACTCACTCACCTCACTCGCTCGCACACTCACTCACTCACCTCACTCGCTCGCACACTCACTCACTCACCTCACTCGCTCGCACACTCACTCACTCACCTCACTCGCTCGCACACTCACTCACTCACCTCACTCGCTCGCACACTCACTCACTCACTCACCTCACTCGCTCGGCACACTCACTCACTACCACTCACTCACTCACTCACTCGCTCACTCGCTCGCACGCTCACTCACTCACTCACCTCACTCGCTTGCACACTCACTCACTCACTCACCTCACCTCACTCGGCTCACTCGCTCGCTAGCTCACTCACTCACTCACCTCACTCGCACACGCTCACTCACTCACTCCCTCCCTCACTCACCCTCACTCGCTCGCACACTCACTCACTCACTCACCTCACTCGCTCGCGACCACTCACTCACTCCCTCCCTCCCTCACTCACTCACCTCACTCGCTCGCTCACTCACTCACTCCCTCCCTCACTCACTCACCTCACTCGCTCGCACACTCACTCACTCGCTCACTCACTCCTCCCTCACTCACCTCACTCGCTCGCGCACTCACTCACTCGCTCGCACACTCACTCACTCACTCACTCACTCACTCACTCACTCACTCACTCACTCACTCACTCACTCACTCACTCACTCACTCACTCTCTCACTCGCTCACTCACTCACTCACTCACTCACTCACTCTCACTCCTCACTCACTCGCTCACTCTCACTCGCTCACTCACTCACTCACTCACTCACTCGCTCACTCACTCTCACTCGCTCACTCACTCACTCACTCACTCACTCACTCACTCACTCACTCACTCACTCACTCACTCACTCACTCACTCACTCACTCACTCACTCACTCACTCACTCACTCACTCACTCGCTCACTCACTCACTCGCTCACTCACTCACTCACTCACTCACTCACTCACTCACTCTCACTCACTCACTCACTCTCACTCACTCACTCACTCACTCACTCACTCACTCACTCACTCACTCACTCACTCACTCACTCACTCACTCACTCACTCACTCACTCTCACTCACTCACTCTCACTCACTCACTCACTCACTCACTCACTCACTCACTCACTCACTCACTCATCTCACTCACTCACTCACTCACTCACTCACTCACTCACTCACTCTCACTCACTCACTCACTCACTCACTCACTCACTCACTCACTCACTCACTCACTCACTCACTCACTCACTCTCACTCACTCACTCACTCACTCACTCACTCACTCACTCTCACTCACTCACTCACTCGCTCACTCACTCACTCACTCACTCACTCACTCACTCGCTCACTCACTCACTCACTCACTCACTCACTCTCACTCACTCACTCACTCGCTCTCGCTCGCTCACTCGCTCACTCACTCGCTCACTCACTCGCTCGCTCACTCGCTCACTCACTCGCTCGCTCACTCGCTCGCTCGCTCGCTCACTCACTCACTCTCACTCGCTCACTCGCTCACTCACTCGCTCACTCACTCACTCACTCGCTCGCTCGCTCACTCGCTCGCTCACTCGCTCACTCACTCGCTCACTCACTCGCTCACTCGCTCGCTCACTCACTCGCTCGCTTCGCTCACTCACTCACTCAGCTCGCTCACTCACTCACTCACTCACTCACGCTCGCTCGCTCGCTCGCTCACTCGCTCACTCGCTCACTCGCTCGCTCGCTTCGCTCGCTCGCTCGCTCACTCGCACTCGCTCACTCACTCTGGCTCACTCTCGCTCACTTCACTCACTCGACTCACTCACTCACTCGCTCACTCACTCACTCGCTCGCTCACGCGCTCACTCACTCGCTCCACTCACTCACTCACTCACTCAGTCTCGCTCACTCACTCACTCACTCACTCACTCACTCTCACTCACTCACTCACCTCACTCACTCACTCACTCACTACACATCACTCACTCACTCACTCACTCACTCACTGACTCACTCACTCACTCACTCACTCACTCACTCACTCACTCACTCGACTCACTCACTCACTACACTCGACACTCACTCACTCGCTACTCACTCGCTCTCGCTCGCTCACTCACTCACTCACTCCCGCACTCACTCAGCTCACCTCGCTCGCTCACTCGCCGCACTCAGCACGCTCAGCTCCACTCACTCACTCACTCACTCACACACGCTGTCATACTCACTCTAGCTCGCGCAGACACTCACTCACTCACTCACTCACTCGCTCACTCATCACTCACTCACTCACT
>JAQIUQ010002427.1:0-10789 GCA_030378365.1 Hybognathus amarus | reverse complement strand
CACTCACTCATTGACTCACTGACTGCACTAACTCACTGACTGACTGGCTCGACTCACTTACCGACTCTAGATCTCATTTTCCAACTCACTCACTCACCGACTCACTGACCGACTCACTGCACCGACTCACTGACCGACTCACTGACTGACTAACTCACTGACTGATCGACTCACCAACTCACTCATTTACCGACTCACTCACTCACCGACTCACCATCGACTCACCCACTCAACTCCCTCAATGCTCACTGACTGACTCAATCACCCACTCACAGAATCACTGACCCGACTCACTCACTGACTCACTCAGGTGACTCACTCACTGACTCACTGACTGACTAACTCACTGACTCGACTCATTTACTGACTCACTCACTCACCGACTCACTGCATCGACTCACTTACCGACTCACTGACCGACTCACCTACCACATCCTTCAGGTGTGGTGTAGGGGAGTGCAGATAGACTGTGAGGGTTTCGGCTGGCGGATGAAGAAATAAACCAACAGATCCTGTTCTTCCCTGTCAGCGGCTCACAAAGAAGATAGTGTGTGTGTGTGTGTGCACTGTGTGTGTGTGTGTGTGTGTGTGTGTGTGTGTGTGTGTGTGTCTGTGTGTCGTGTGTGTCACGCCAGGACAGGTCTGTGGGAAAATCCTCCCCCTCCCCTCTCTCACTCCCATTATTTCATGCTCGTTGCCGTGTCAGTGTGGGCGGGAAAAAAACCTGGCCTGAAAATCAATGTGACAATTTACAATTAACAATGACTTCCTCCTGCCTAATGACTACAGAGAGAGAGAGAGAGAGAGAGAGAGAGAGAGAGAGAAGAATATACCCGTCCTTCAACATTAAAGTTACACTGACCCTGACTGTCCCTCTGATGATGATGTCATTGTCAAGCTCATAATTCCATGCTCTGGTGCGTTAAATGATAATTGGCCAATAAAGCACCATTTATGAGCCTTACTTGCTTACACACACACTTAAACACTTACTCCCACACTCTCTTAAACACTTTCTCACACACACACACACCCACAGGGCCTACAAGACATTGGCCCAGGGTCCTCTGAATTCTCAATCTGGCCCTATTAACTAGTTGCTTATTATCATGCATATTACAAGCAAAACATAAGAACTAGAGCTCTACTATCCTCCAGATCTCCTCTCCTCATTACCTGGAAGTAGAAGAACGCCTGCCCGAACCAGTAGTGCATGATGGTGGTCTGAGCGGCGTCGTAGTGCATCTTCCTCCAGATGAACTGGGCCATGATGGTCTGGATGAGCAGACAGCAGGCCAGTGTGGGCAAGTTATGAGCCCTGAAGAGCAGCGCCACCAGTAACACCACGCCGCTGTACACTTCCCACAATCCCCTGCTCTTCAGCCGCCCACTGTCCCCCGCCGATGACATCAGCTGCGAGCGCAACAGGTCCTTCACGCCCGTGAACAAGATGCCGAGGACGAAGACGTAGACGAATCGAGCCTCCACGGTTCCCCTGAAAGAGAGAGATTCTGGTTTAGGCTCATCTGAGGCAAGGGCTAAACGATGGTAAATACGATATAAATACTGTTCGTTTTCTCAAACAAACCGCTCGTTTCGTGTCTTAGGCCATCAATGTGTACTTACATTTACGAGTCATTAAATCATGTTTAATTTGGACTTCTCTGCGCATGCTCTTTGAGGTGGTGACCATAGACCTCCATTATATGACTGACAGACGAGAACGGTTTGACCTAAATATTATTTTAATTATATTATTATTTTAATATTATTATTATTATTATTATTATTATTATTATTATTATTAATATATTATATTATTAATATTTTATATTTTTATATATATGAAATATTTATAAAATATATATAAAATAATATTATTTTTAAATATTTTATATTATTAATATTTTATTATTTTAATATTATTGTTATTTTAATTATATTATTAACTATATTATAATATTATTTTAATTTGGGCTCCTCTGTGCGTGCTCTTTCGAGGTGGTGACCATAGACCTCCATTATATGACTGACAGACAAGAACGTGTTTGACCAGAAAAATATCAAAATTGAAAATACTGCGGAAAGACCTAGCTTACCGAATGCCTTTGAGGTAAGCTAAAACATATCAAAAATTAATTTCAGAGTGAACTATCCCTTTAAATTATATTATAATCCAAATATGATTTGCTTTGACATGCAGCATACTGTCCTCTCACACAGCTTCGATGCGCTGTGTGTAAGTTGAAGTGTACTTTATGTAAAGGGCAGCATGTACTGAATGTAGTTGACGTATGTTAAATCACGAGTATCTTGTATCTGGAGACGCTGGCTCTCACAGCACACTGGATCAGTCACATTAAATGTGATTAAGAGGAAGACAGGGCGGGGGACTTCTGCAATCTCCCTGGAGGAGGAGGAAAATCTCATCATTTTTATTGCCACTGTGTCTCTGTTCCTCTTCACTGTAAATAAGCTCCATCAGAGAGAAAACCACATCTGCACTAAACACTTTAATCCAACACGCGTTACCACGGCAACCAGGACTTGGCAGACGGCACGTTCTGGATATGCCGTGAGAACGAATGACGAAGCAGGAAAAACGTCGAGCTCGAGACCCTGCTGTGACCTGCAGAGACAGAGGAGGGACCCGCTAGTGTTGGGTTCATCAGCGACTGAATCAACGAATGAATGGACGTCATCATTTTAATAAAGGTTCAGAAATTAGTGATTGAACGAACTACATAACGAACTAAAAGAAATCAAATGAACAAAAAATAAAGAATGAACAAAAGGATAAACAATGATGAAAGAAATATAAAAAATGAATGAATTAACAAATCAACAGGAAGGCAAGAAGGACGTGAACGAATGACGGAAGAAACAAGGAAAGAAAAGAGCAAGCGAGCAAAAGAAGAGAGTGAACGAACGGAAGAAGTAATGAACGAAAGAAGTGAGTGACAAAAAAAATAAACTAATAGCAAGCGAGCAAATGAAAAAATATACTTTTATTTACTCATAATCATATATACACTCATTCTTATTTACTTACACTCATATTTACTCATTTACTCACACTCATATATACTCATCATTTACTCACACTCATATATACTCATCATTTACTCACACTCACATATACTCATCATTTACTCACACTCATATATACTCATCATTTACTCACACTCATCATATACTCATCATTTACTCACACTCATATATACTCATCATTTACTCATTTACTCACACTCATATATACTCATCATTTACTCACACTCATATATACTCATCATTTACTCACACTCATATATACTCATCATTTACTCACACTCATATATACTCATCATTTACTCATCATTTACTCACACTCATATATACTCATCATTTACTCACACTCATATATACTCATCATTTACTCATCACTCACTATATACTCATCATTTACTCATCTTACTCACACTCATATATACTCATCATTTACTCACACTCATATATACTCATCATTTACTCACACTCATATATACTCATCATTTACTCACACTCATATATACTCATCATTTACTCACACTCATATATACTCATCATTTACTCACACTCATATATACTCATCATTTACTCACACTCATATATACTCATCATTTACTCACACTCATATATACTCATCATTTACTCACACTCATATATACTCATCATTTACTCACACTCATATATACTTCATCATTTACTCACACTCATATATACTCATCATTTACTCATCACTCACACTCATATATACTCATCATTTACTCACACTCATATATACTCATATATACTCATCATTACTCATCTACTCACACTCATATATACTCATCATTTACTCACACTCATATATACTCATCATTTACTCACACTCATATATACTCATCATTTACTCACACTCATATATACTCATCATTTACTCACACTCATATATACTCATCATTTACTCACACTCACTCATATATACTCATCATTTACTCACACTCATATATACTCATCATTTACTCACACTCATATATACTCATCATTTACTCACTCACTCATATATACTCATCATTTACTCACACTCACTATATATACTCATCATTTACTCACACTCATATATACTCATCATTTACTCACACTCATATATACTCATCATTTACTCACACTCACTCATATATACTCATCATTTACTCACACTCATATATATACTCATCATTTACTCACACTCATATATACTCATCATTTACTCACACTCATATATACTCATCATTTACTACACTCACTCATATATACTCATCATTTACTCACACTCATATATACTCATCATTTACTCACACTCACTCATATATACTCATCATTTACTCACACTCATATATACTCATCATTTACTCACACTCACTCATATATACTCATCATTTACTCACACTCATATATACTCATCATTTACTCACACTCATATATACTCATCATTTACTCACACTCACTCATATATACTCATCATTTACTCACGCTCACTCATATATACTCATCATTTACTCACACTCACTCATATATACTCATCATTTACTCACACTCACTCTATATACTCATCATTTACTCACACTCACTCATATATACTCATCATTTACTCACACTCACTCATATATACTCATCATTTACTCACACTCATATATACTCATCATTTCCTCACTCATACTTAGTGTATTTACTTACACTCATTCTTAATCACTCATACTTATAATTTACAAACTCATATTTACTCTCATCATTTATTCACATATACTTACTCATCATTTACACACACTCATACTCACTCATTCTTACTCATCAGTGCAATGCAGATCATGGTGTCAGCTAAAGTTTCTCAATAAAGAGTTAAACAATCTGCACAGAAGCGCTCATATGTAAATGAGCTCATTATAGGCAAATCCATGCAAATGAGGCTCATTCTGAAATGTGCCGAATCACAAACATCATGTGTGTGTAAATTGTGTCAAATCTAGTAAACACACATGCATTCACTCACATGCACTCACTCACGCTCACACACACACAACGCTCACGCAGACGCACACACACCTTTCCTTACTCCGGGAAACTGCAAATCCAGCCACTCAGACTGAGAGTTAGACTGTGTTGTGTGCAGGATCATCAGATGGTGTGTGTGTGTGTATTCTGAGGCGGACAAGTTTATCTTTGATCTTTGAGTTCTGCCAGCGCTTCACTCGGTCTGACGGGACGTTGCTCCGCATGCACTTCAGTCTGACACTGAAGGTGTGTGAAATACACACAAATAACAGCAATATCAGTGTGTGTGATGTGCATGAAAGAGCGGTGGTTTGGGTTGCCAGATATTAAAATGTCCACTCTGAAAAACACTGTTCTCACACACACACACACACACGCACACACATGCACACACACACACGCCAACTCAATAAACATGCTCAAGTCTATCTATTATTCATTCACCCCGTCCTTTCTGTTTTATTCAGATGCAGTTGCTGATCTGTTGTTCCCACAGCTGTCTGTCAGGGAAACTACCAGAACAATGTGACCTTTGACCCTACAGCAGAGCACTTTGACTGTGTCACGCAGGTTATTGTGAGAAACATAAACCCAAGCTAAAATCTTGCCATGGTTGCTTTGTATCTGAATTTTGATTAAAAAAAATTAAAAAATACATGATGGAGTTAATGAATTAATGAACAAACAAACGGTCAATTGAACAAGCTAACAGAATTTATAAAAGAAAATGAATAAATATGTGATGAAAGTTAATGAAGTCGAAAATAAATAAACGAATAAAAAGTAATCAAATCATAAATACACAAATAATTATATATTAGGGCTGTCAAACGATTAATCGCATCCAAAATAAAAGTTTGTGTTTACATAATATATGTGGGTGCACTGTGTATAATTATTTTTTATATATAAATACACACACATGCTTGTATATTTAAGAAAAAAATATTATTTATAGATAAAGTATTGATATTTATATATAATATAAATTATATATAAATCTATATACAGAATACACATGAAAATATTTCTTAAATATATACATAAATATCACTCAAAAAATGCTGGTTGTAACCTGCAATTTTGGGTAAATATGGACAAACCCAGACATTGGGTTACATTTTTGAATTACATTTTTAACTCAATGTCTGGGTTTGTCCATATTTTACCCAAAATTGGGTTAAAACAACCCAGCATTTTTTAGAGTGTGTGTATATATATATACAGTATATATATATATATATATATATATATATATATATATATATGTATATACTGTATATATAAATATATGCACAGTGCACCCACATATATTATGTAAACACAAACTTTTATTTTGGATGCGATTAATCGCTATTAATCGTTTGACAGTCCTATCCTTTGGTGTAAAACGTTTTTTTTGTTTCGGCTAGCATTTTCATGATATGATATTTTTTGTATCTCAATGTATTTATTCTGTATGTCTTTATAAAGCGCCTTGAGATGCAACTTTTAAAGGCACTACAAGTGGCAGAAATAGCAATGAGATCATCAATAAGGGATTATTTTACTGCAAAAACAGCACGTGTGATTGCCCAGAACCAGCCAAAGCCACATGACGCGAGACAAACACGCGTGTGTTCACGGCACAAACCGTGCGAGACTAATTATACGCCACACTTGTTGTCTGATGCCTTTTTTTACACAGGCATATCTCTCGAGCGCATTAGAAGAGAAATACGCGAGTGTGTGTGCAGAATTAATTTCCATCTCTATGTGGGATCCACACGCATAAACACTCTCAAACGAGGTGTCAGATCAAAACACACACCCCTGGATTAATCAGGATAAAAATATGCAGGCTTTTTATGGGCCTCCTCCTGACACAGGTGTGCTTTTAATTACTCTCTTCAGATGTGGAGCGATCCAGAAGCTCAGGGATAAAAGGGCAAATCCCCTTGAAAGTGAGCGTTGAGCACTGTGCCCTGCTCACTGTGGAGGCCAGAACACTTGAAGAGAGTACTTTTAAGGGTCCAGTGTCATATGTGAACACCCTACACACACACACACACTCTAGAACGTGGCCTTAATAACCTAACAGAAAAAAAACATGTTTATAGCTGATGTGGCCAATCAAACAAACATATCAGGACTCTTAAAGGAGTAGTTCACTTTAAAGAAAACTTGGAAAAATTTCCACGTCTTGTTCGAACTCATTCATCAAAGTAAACAAATCTTTTTTCGAGTCATTTTGCTCATTTCGTTCGTTGAATGAACCAAATGACTCGAAAAGATTCATTCATTTTGATGAACAGGAGAGTCACGAACGCGCATCACAGAACAGAGCAAGGCGAGTATTTGAGCTTATAAAACGTAAACTTCTTCTATTAGGGCCCAAGCCTGAAAGGGCGCAGAGCCCTATTGTTTTCCTTCCGATTATTTTTTTTTTTTTTTTTTTTTTTTTTTTTTCTTTTCTTAGCGACTATTCGGGCACTTTTTGGGGCCCTTAACATGCTCGAAAACTCTTGAAACTTTGCACACGGGGTCAGAACCCGCGGCCATCAGAGCCGGGCTGAAGCTGGTACCCGGGCGTGGCAGGGCGGCTCGTCAGCGCCCCTGGAATGGGGTCCGAACACCTGGTCCATAACTCAAACACACTTGCATGTAATAATATGAAACTCGGTACACATGTCGATAGCAGAATTTCATCTCATACCTCGCGTTCTTGCTTTTTACCCCAGCCCAACAGGAAGTCGGCTATTGAGGTTTTTTTGTAAAACACACGCAATGAACTTTTAAATACTCCTCCTAGAGCTCTGATCCAAATTCGACGAAACTCGGTCAGCTAGAAGTCAAGACATTGAGGATGAAAGTTTGTGTGGGGATTTTTGATATCTCGAACGGTTTGGCCGTGGCGAGGAAACGAAACTATGGCGAGAAACGTGAAACAGGAAGTGTGTCATAACTTCAGCATACATTAACTGATCTGGATGAAACTTCAGCAGTGCGTTCGCTGTAAGAGGACGATCACATGGATGTGACTATTGTGAGTCAAAGTTATAGCGCCACCAACTGGCAGCAGGAAGTGTGTCACTTTCAAAATGCTTTGAAATCACCCTCTTATTTTTACCCGATTTGCTTCAAACTTCATCTGTATAATGTACATACACGGCAGATGAAGACCTATGAATGGATTCTTGATATCTTTGAAACTGTTGCCGTGGCGACGCATCAAACTTTACCATTCTTTTAGGATGCATTCTTTTAGGGATTTGAACATTTGTCCATAAATCAAACACACGTGCATGGATTAATATGAAACTCGGTACACTCATAGATCACATCAGGCCAAACAACTTTCGTGCTCTAAGTTTTACGACAGTTCAAACGGAAGTCGGGAATTATGTTTTTTTTTTTTAAATAATTGTCCTAGAAAAACATCAAATTACAACCCATGCTGTTACCAATCACCACCAAACTCGGTGTGCATGAAGTCAAGACATTGAGGATGCTATATTCCGTACGGATTTTTGATATCTCGAACGGTTTGGCCGTGGCGGATTTTTTTGACTAAAAAAGGACACATAAAGTGTGTTATAACTTGGTTAGTTTTACTGACAGTTACAAAACTTGCCGTGTATATTGTTCTATTCAAGCCAAACAACTTTCTAATTAACAATAATAAGCTCAAACCCACAGAAAGTCAGATATTGTAGTTTGAATATGATCATGCTCTTTCTGAGCCTAGGCCTGTCACACAGTCTGTGTGTGTGTGTGATTGAGTCTTTTGACACACAGTCTCTGTGTGTGTGTGTAGGGGGAGGGGGCTTAATAATTTCACTGTGTGTCTGGCCTGCTAAAGTAAATACATTTCTTAAGCCTGGTATTTTTTAAATAAGTTTTTGTTTTTATTTTTTTATAAGTAAAGACATATAACCTGTTTAATTGTAGTGCATTGACAATAGTTTTATATAATTAGTGTATTAATTAAATTAACTTGGTCCATAAATCAAAAAGGAAGTGTGTTAAAACTTCTGCATACATTAACTGATCTTGATGAAACTTCAGCAGTGTGTTCGTTGTAAGAGGCCGATCACATGGATGTGACTATTGTGAGTCAAATATATAGCGCCACCAACTGGCAGCAGAAAGTGTTTCACTTGCAAAATGCTTTGAAATCACACTCTTACTTTTACCCGATTTGCTTCAAACTTCATCTGTATAATGTAAACACACGCCAGATGAAGAGCTGTGAAAGCATTATTCAATATCTAAGATAATGTTGCCATAGCAACGCATCAAACTTTAACATTCCTTTTTTTTGATGATTTTGAGTCTCTTAGCGGCTTTTGGGGCCCTTAATGGGTTTGAAAACTCTTGAAACTTTGCACACAGGTCAGATCCCACAGCCATCAGAGCCGGGAAGATGGTACCCGGGTGTGGCAAGGGGGCTAGACAGCGCCCCCTGGAACGGGGTCCAAAAACTTGGTCCATAAATCAAACACGCTTGCATGTAATAATATGAAACTCAGTACACATGTTGATCTCATCGTTTCATATATTCATATATTCTCCTCAAGCCGGACAACTTTCTAATTTACACTCATGAGCTAGGACCCACAGAAAGTCAGATATTTTGGTTTGAAAATGTTGAGTGTCTCTCTGAGCCTACACTTCTGTATGGCAAGCCCTTTTAACATTTAAAAGCTAAGTTTGACTATTCGTAATTAACATTGTAGATATCAACAACGTCTTTCTAGTCCGTAATTACATTTTGGATAGTTTGTATTATCATTTAAGATATCTGTAACGTAATTGTGACTAGTCGAAACGACAGATAGAGTATGGCAAGCCGTTTTAACATTTAATCATTTTAACCTACTAGTCTCTATTTTCATGCTACTAGTACTTATTTTTTAGATACTAGTATCTATTCCATTAAGTACTAGTACTTATTCATTAGCTACTAGTGCTTATTCTTTAGATACTAGTGCCTTTTCTTTAGATACTAGTGTTTATTCTTTAGGTACTAGTACCTTTTTAAAGATACTAGTACTTATTCATTAGACACTAGTCCTTATTTATTAGATACTAGTACTTATTCATTAGATGCTAGTCCTTATTCATTACATACCAATGCTTATTAATTAGTTACTAGTACTTATTCATTAGATGCTAGTACCTATTAAATAGATACTAGTACTTATTCATTAGACACTAGTACTTACTTCAATGGTGACTAGTAACTATTCTTTTGTTACTAGTCACATTTTTTCCAGTGACTTCTATGGTGATCTGTCATTCAGATATCAACTATTCAGTTCTGACTAGTATGTTAGTATGTATTCCAATTGTGGAATACATACTAGTATGTATTCCAAAGCAGGGGTTACGTTTCTGCAACGTCGTGCAGAATAACCCTAAAGGCACCAAGGTGGCGGTGCCACCGGCTTTATATATATATATATATATATATATATATATATATATATATATATATATATATATATATATATATATATATATATATAGAATAGGACTGCGAGCAGCGACTGGAGGGCCAAAGCCGGCGGTACGCGCCATCCCGGTGCCTTTAGGCACCGGGGTTGCGGTGCCACCGGCTTGGGCCCGCAATCGCTGCTCGCAGCTATATTTCTATATATATATATATATATTTTATTTTTGAAATTAGCGTCCGTTCCGCTTATAAGACCCTTATTCATCGTCTGGTGTCGTTTAAAGCCCTTTGAAGCTGCACTGAAAACTCTCATTTGGACCT
>JAQIUQ010002424.1:202500-343717 GCA_030378365.1 Hybognathus amarus | reverse complement strand
AAAAGGAGTACGGCAAAATAGGAGAGTATCAATTTTTGTTTCCGCTTCCTACCTATTTTATACTCAAACTGGGCAGTGATAGGCTGTTGGCATTACACGAACCAATCACAGCAAGGGCTAAACATCTCACTGATGAGCTGGTAAGTCCCGCCCCTTCAGCTAACCCCGCTGGACCTCTAGGTTGAAAAACCGTCAATGCAAGTGAATGAGAGAAAATAATTATTTTCTAATCCCGTTTGAATTTTGCAATGAATGTAACATATGTTGTCTGTGAATGTTTTATATAATGTTTCGTGTGAAGAATGCTGCAATTTAGCGGGTAGAATTTTCATACGTTTAGACTTTGTGTGAGAGCACTTTGTGGACTACACACGGATCCCGCTAAACATGCCTGTGTCTTTGGTGCACTTCACCACCTTCTTTCAGGGAGAGGACAAACTAGTTGAGCGTGGTGATAACCGTGATTTGTCGAGGGAAAATGTGTTATGCGGCGACGTCACAATATGCGACGTGTAGTCTTTCTCGTTGTCTATTCCACAACTGCTAGCCAAAGAATCATACAATAAACTGTCAAACTCGTTACATGAGAAATTATATAAAAAATTCACAGACAAGAAAAAGGAATGTCTGGTTTCCATTTTTCATTTGCATTTTATGGTCTGAAAATTGAATTGTGAAGCGTTACACGGACCAAGAATTCTTTATTTATCGTAAAAACAGTGAGCCACGGAATGGATGGCGTCTTTGACGACCCGTAGTCAGTTGTAGTGGTTCCCATTCCCACTAGTTGAATAAAAACAAAAGAATGGCAAACTGACACTCCAAATATACGACCAAAGTTTTAAAGAAAACAATTTCCCAAAAAACATAACTGGATAATTGTGACATGACATAAAACAGGACATTGTGTTACTTGTACAGTTTCAAGAGGATTAACTCTTCAACAACACAAGATGAATCACCTAGGCCTATGGACCAGAACCAAAAGTCTAAAACAACACTTGAGTCCATGAGAAAGCTGGGGAACAGTCCTGGAGATCATACAGGCTCACAGAAGACCAGAAAAAAAGCCAAAAAAGGGAGTCGTCGACATAAAAATGCAATGGTATTTTTGGTTTAGCACTGGCAAGTAAAATGTACTTAAAATACATTTAGTATTTAGTACATCAGAGTAAAATGCTTTAAAAAAAGTGATAGTTCACCAAAAAAAAAACGAATATTTTTCATCATTTACTCACCCTCAAGTTGTTCTAAACCTGTATGAGTTTCTTTCTTATCTTGACCACAAAAGAAGATATTTTGAAGAGTATTGGCAAGTCATTTTGTGGGGGGTAACTATCCCTTCAACATCAGACCTCTAATACTTACTTTCACCTCTAGGAGGCTCTCGGGTACAACAAATGAGAAGATCACTAGTTACACTACTAACTTTGTATTTGAAGGGTCTTGTTTTCTAGCATGATGCAAACATTAAGGACAATGCACATTACATTACAATAAAAACCAACATGTCACTTTAAATAATGAATTAATTTCATTTCAGGAGTTAATATCCATCCTAACTGTTACTATGAATAAAATCAGAGTTAAAAGAATGAAAATAATTGTACACAGCACAACTACAGATTTTAAAGCCAGCACATTTTGTGTCACTCACTCAATCAATAATGACTGTGCACAGAATAAAAGGGAATTAAAACAAGAAATAAATAGAGAATAAAAACATTTTTAAGTGCTGTTATTTACATTATAATTTATTTCAAACTCTAGTCTTCATATACCTCAGCCTGCTGTATTAAGCATAATTGAGCTCATTTCTAATGTGACCTCACTTGTAATTTTTTCTTCATGAGTAGCAATACAGAAAACTTACTAAAACCAAGCCAAGCTGTGGAAGTTAGCAAGCCTTTACGTAAAGAAAATATGGTTAACGACTTATGTGGCTACAGTAGTAAAAATATGCAGGTTAGTTGATTTTCTGATGGATTTAATGTTTCAGCCCAGATATAAACCTTGTGCAAGACACCCTAAAATATTCTAGTTTTTAGGCCCTGATATATAAATGTTTCTGATCTCAGTGAAATCATGTGAAACATATGGTGTGTGGCAGCTCTAACTTTGTAACCCAACCCTAAAATACTCCATTTTGTTATTCTAATACATAATCAATGGTATGCAAAATCAGTTTGCACTCTAGTACATCTCATATTTCTCTATGGTCTACTAAATGTGTGTCCTAGTCAGAATATCAAATCTAACCTTTCAAACCAGTGATGGTCCAATATCAGAAGATCTTAAACTTTAATCTCACTATTAAATAAATCAACCACATTTCTACATACACTTAAATCCATTGGTGCACACTACCACTAAACAGTGATGGAGAAAACCATCAAAACCTGCTTCCAACCAAACCTTAAAAACAATGGTTAAACCTAACCAAACCTTAAACAACACAGTTGCTTTCCCTCCTCCAGCCTTGAACTCACTAACTGCACTTCTGTTTTGGGAACCCCTTTCCAACTGGCAACAATTTCAGTCAGAGTTTCCTTTTTCCCCCTCTTGGGACTAAATGAATGCAGGCGGTGGTTTATAATTGGTACATATGGGCGTAATGTTAGGCACATATGCCAGTGTGTCTTTCAAAGACCAGCCTTGCAATGAGAAGCCTGCAGCTCAACAGCAGAGAAGAAGCGCTTGGTCAACTTGTGCCCGTCATTAATTGAGCTGGGTGGTGTAGAAGGTCCGGGTGTGTTTGGGGTACACTATGGTGGTGCTCTGGTAGCGCTGCACGCGCTGACGGGGCTGGAACTCCAACTGGGTCTTGTAATGTCTCCAGGTGCTCTGAGGCAGGGCCAACACTGTCTGGCTGCACATCTCCAGACCCAAACCCTTGGGCTGCAGGGTCACGTCCTGGATGAAGTGCCGATCGGAATCATAACGCACAGATGATGTGTATCTGTAAAAACACATGTAACAAGTTAGTACTGCATTATATGAATTGCACCTGCCCAGAGCAACTTGCCCAAATCCCCAAAATCATGCGATGGGGTTACAGTAAAAAAGAAGAAAAAAAAAACATCACCTTATTTCTTTCAGTGGCAGAGGATCAAGTTCAATTCCTTCTCCGTAGGACAATGCATGCAATTGGCGATTATTAGGAACCTGTATGAAAAGAATCAATATTTTTTTAAATATCACTTTGGGTCAGGTAAATAATATATGCATGCATACATAAATAATTAACTTTTAATTAATCTATTTTAATTAAGCTTTTAATCTATTTAATTTAATAAGTAACTTTAGAAAATATACATTTTTATATAATTTACACATATAAAAAGCATGTTTGTTAATCGAAAAGAAGCTGAAATATACATTTTAGATAAAAACTTAACCATTTGAAGTATTTTTTTAAATTTTAAATGGAAGGAATCATACCACAGCTGTCCCTCTGCTCTCGTCTTCAGGAACGGGTGTTCCAGCCCCGGTGCCCTGCAGTAACCAGACGCTCGGGCTCGGGCTCGGACTCGGAGGCAGACCGGAGTCAGGACTGTCCAGCGGCCGATCAGCTTTAAAATTCATATCCAGCGGATCGTCGTCAGACACATTCCGCAAGTGCAGTCTTCCCACCATTGCTTTTTAAAGTTGCTCAACACTTGCGGGCAGGTTCCACAAGCTCTCCTAACAATGCAATTAAATCGAATTATGTGCAAAATTGTTTTTCTCTGTTGATCTTGCGGGCAGCTCTGTCCAAAAGAGTTCCGAGCGGTTCGTATGAAGTAAACCAGCTGTGCGATGCCGTGGTCCCGTGGAGTATCGTCGATAATCCGTTTCGTGGCTCTGGCTCACCGCTCCCGTTTCCACCGAGACTTTGAAACGCAGATCTGAAGAAGCTGCAAATGTGTTTGTTGTCGCCAAGTTTAAATGGGTTTCTAAAAACTGAGAGCAAAATGGAAACTTCGCTCCTGAGCGCATTCAGTCAGGGGGTCATTGCCGGGGAAGGGAACGCGAGTTTACCCGCTTGTCAGCCTGCCTGCATTCAAAATTGTCCACACTCAAAGAAGTTCATTGTTTTACAAGCGCCTGCAAGAGAGGAGACGCCTTCAAAACTGCCTCCCACTGATGATTGGAGTGACAATTAGAGAGTCAGGAGGAGGCCCTTGCTTTTAACAGAGGCCAACTTCAGATCCAGCTTAACAACTCAATCTCACTCCCATACATAAAATGACAAAGACAATTATCAGTTCATCTATTCATCCATCTTTCTAGCATGCAATATTCCCCTGGGCAAAAAAAAGGCTAAACACTAGGGGCCAGTTGTTCAAAACATTTGATCTGGATCAAAATGATCTGGATTTGGAAATCCCATTTTTTCCTATCCAGGATCAGGTAATCCGTCTTACTTTTATGCCGGTTTTTCAAAGCAACATTGGACTGGATCACCCTGATCCAGATACACAGTTTTTAAGATTACCAAATCCGGATTAGCAGTGCTCTAAATGGGACAACATATCACAATGTGGGCTACCAGCTATGTAAAGAACAGGTAGAAGAGCCAACATGGGGTCACTGTAAGTGTTTCTTATTTTGAGACAAAACACAAATGGGGACAAGATATTTTTATTTTTTTATTTTTTTTTACTTTACTATACTGAATAGCTTAATTGTTAGCCTATGTCTACTTTATCACTGTTACCACAAGTCAAGTGCAAAATATAAATAAAAGTATATACACTAAATGATACAAATGTATTATTTGACCAATTTTAAAGTTTTACTACATTTTCTTCCTGAAATCCACCTTGAAATCCTACCCCCTGTTGAGATCAGAATAATCCTGTTTTTTTGGATCAAAGTTATCCAAATCCCACTGACAAGTTTTGAACAACACAAACTGAAGGTTTGATCCAGATTAAAACTAGGATTGGATTCCCTGATCTAATCTGATTTCAGATTCCTTCTTTCCCTTTTGAACAACCCATTTTCAAGATTTGATCCAATCCGATAACCAAAATCGATCAGCTTACTTTTGAACAACTGGCCCTTGGAGTACAGGAGAATATAGCAGAAAGGGTTGCTTAAGTTATCTAAAGAGGAATGCTTAGATGTTATCTCAACAAGACAATGCTCCCGCCCAAGAGGTGGCTTGAGAAAAAGTTAATCAAGCTCCTGTTTTGGCCCACTTTTTTTGGTGTGTGCATGTATGTTGGTGTAATATACGCACCTCTCAGTTCATCCATCCATCGATCAAACACAGACAATATCAGACAACTATTGGCTCTATTCTTCCATCTCTATTCTTAAATCTTTATCTGTTCCCATCATACAGAAAATGACAAAGACAAGCTGTCAAAGCCAATAATCAACAGATTTTTATTATCAAGAATTTATATCTGCAGTTGACCTTAAAAAGATGTAATATTCACAGAAGGCAGGAATGTTTTCATTAGAAGCGATCAACAGTATAAATCATAGCAGAAATAGTTGCAAATAATATTGCAATAAACTCACATCACAATAGCCCACCCAACATATGAATCATACATTCATTCATCACACATTTTAGCTTTAATATACACTGCTGCTGAGGTCTTTTAACAAGTACAAAGCCATGTGTAGAGAAAAAATTATAAAAGGAGAGTGTGATGAAATGATGATGAAAAGTACAGTAAACCGATTCAGGAGTTCATATAATCATCTATTAAAAGGACTATAAAATAAGTTATGTCAAACAATGGACAAAAACAAACACTATTTTTACAAAAGTGAACAGTAGATTCAAGGACAACTCCGGCGCAAAATAACCTTTGGTCTAATTACACATTGTTGCCTAGTCAACTGTTATCTGAGATTTGTTTTCATGATTGCCGAATGTAAATAGTTTTATCTCTAAAAACAGTTTAGCTTATAATGCTAGTATAACGCTAGTATATTGGGCATAGAGTAATGACAAATAAAAATCGCTTGTTATTACCACTAACAAGGCTCAAAATAGCCCCACAGTAACACAGTAGCATAATAAGGTTCCCTACATTCAAACCGAAGCATTGAGAACTTTGTCAGTGTCCATACAGTTTATTAAGAAGATATTTTATACACAGAGTCAACTTCGCGAATACAGGAAAAAGCCATCTTTGAAATATAGTCTCTACCAGTCGATCTACGAACGTCGATCCAAGTGCGCTGAACCTTGCAGAATCTCATAGTCCGTTGTTTCCGGAAGAAACACAAACACGAACCATTTTCTTTATGTACATGTTGCCTACTGGTCACGCTCACCTTATCACCTTATTCACATCTCACGAGCGCACTTGGATTGGCGATCGTAAATCGACTGGTAGAGACTATATTTCAAAGATGGCTTCTTCCTGTATTCGCGAAGTTGACTGTGTGAATAAATATCTTTCTTATTAAACTTTATGGACACTGACAAAGTTCTCAATGCTTCAGTTTGAATGTAGGAAACTTATTATGCTACCGTGTTACTGTGGGGCTATTTTGAGCCTTGTTGAGTGGTAATAACAAGCGATTCTATTTGTCATTACTCTATGTCCAATATACTAGCGTTATACTAGCATTATAGGCTAAACTGTATTTATAGATCAAAACTATTTACATTTGGCAATCATGAAAAAAAATCTCAGATAATGGTCACTTGGTAACAATGTGTAATTAGACCAAAGTTCATTTTCGCAGAAGTTGTCCTTTAAGTAAAGTAGAAGAATGTATCCACATTTCTGCATTCCCAATAATCTCCCATGAACTAGTTATCGTTCGCAGAGAAATATCACTAGCATGGGAAAACAGAGTTCTTACCAGCTCCTGCAGGGTAAAAACATCTACAATGCCAGTGTTTCTTCTTTTCACCCCAACCTGGGAAATGATTTTAAAAGCCAATGTAACTGGTTTGTCATTTCAGAGGAGACAGGAAGATCCCAAGCTCCTCTGTTGTGGAGTACCTGAGACCTGAAATCTCAGCTCCTCTCTCCACAGGCACCTTTAATCAGAGCAAAAGCCATACTCCACACAGCCGTTTGCTCTTATAGCGAGGGGACAATCATAAAAACATTGGTTTTAAATCATTTTGATGTTGTAAACCCCAGGGCAGAAGACTTTGTGCCAGAATAGCAGCAGGTTTCTTTTCTAGGCCACACTGCCCTCTGTTTTGCTTTAAGTGCAAGCATATTTCAAAGAAATGTGCAAAGTAAATGACACTGTGGGTATTAGTGTTGTAAATTGGAGCCAAAAAAAGGGGGACTGGGAAAATGACTCATTCATGCCAGTAATGTGTTGAGGTTCAGGAAAAGGCTTGAATCATAAGGCCTATAGTAATGCAAGTCATGAAAGCCTCAAAGTTAAACAGTGATCTGTAACCGAACATAAATACATACAAAAGACAGAGCAGTACCCATTTTAAGCATGATATAGCTTCGAGCGGAGACATGCACAAACGAGAGCGCTCACGTCAGTATATTGATGGGAATAAAGTTCCTGCTACCTTACTGAATTCTCTTTTTAATGAGCTTTTCCAGTTTGCGGATACGGGAAGACTCTTGTTCAGGGGTGGGGGCACTGAAGGACAATGATGGGCCACCGTCTGGTCCTGAGGGCGGAGTGGGCAACCGCTGTCTGAAAAGCTCCAGCATGGTGCTCTGCTCACTCCGTTTCAAACCCTATAGATTTAGGGTAAAATAGACCAATCAGATTTCAAAGATCTTTTCAATCATTTGTGATGGGATACCAGCGATTACAGGATTTCACAATTACCCGCGATTTAAAACGTCACAGTTAATTAATCGTAAAGACTTTGCTACACCGATGTATTCTGCACGGGCAACTAACACAAAACGAAAACAAAGTTACACCAGCGGTGCACCAGCTTAAAGTGCTCATCAGTCACTATGGCAGAGGGACTAAGCAACGACGCTCTATTTCCACAGAAAAAACGTCTCAAGTCAGCAGTGTGGGAGCATTTTGCGTAACATTACACAAAGAATAACAAGGGTGTAATTGAAGAAGACGGATCGCCTGTCTGCAAAACTTGCCGTAAAAAAGTTTCCGTTTATTATTTTCGTTAACAAAATTTTTTCACGGACAAAAGCGAGACGAGAACACGAATAAAACTAGACGCAAATGTTAGATAGTGATGATCTGGGGAGCGATCCAGTCAGAACTGATGTCTTGCGTGTGTGATGCGCACATTTGTACTGTTGGTCTACCCTGCGGTCTCATAACATGGGCTCTATTCGGAACGATTTTCTGTGGGCACAAAGCGACCCAAAGCGTGAGTAACCGCGGGTACTCAACTGAGCTCTCTTTCGTGTCTGAATAGTCAAATACACACAACATTATGTCTAAATGTCCGGTTTGGACAGTATTCATGTAAACTATGTCGGTTATGTCTTAAACAGTTGTGAGTGTACAATGTGTGTCAGTGCAATTGGATCCGCATGTCATTGGGCATGATCCAACTTCTTAAAGCGACAGTGTAAACCTAATGCGGTCTTGTATCCTTAATATTGATCAAGCAACAAAAGAAAAGCATTCACTGTTTGTTAATAGCTTTAATAAGGATTAATTATATTCATACAAATAAATATGTCTGCTTGAAAGAATAAAGAATGATGATGTATGCAAGTAGTTATAAAGAATGCATATATCATTCATTGAAAAGAAGACTGTTTTTTACTTTAGGAAAAGTGGTTTTATTTTGTTTTCTTTTAAAAGAAAGACATGGTTAATATTTAGCTTAAATTTAATTCAATAGATCTAAAGACTTTTATTCTCCCTTTATAGTATTATTTATGTTTTAAGTCAAATACCAACAAGATATTGTTGTTTTCAAGATATTGAGGTAGATTGTTTTCTACTTCAGGTTGAAAATAAATGTAGAACAAACTAAACCCTGATCTATTTCAATCAAAGAGTCCTGCAGCTTGATATTTTTAAAAGGAAAATACTGAATGTAAGCACTACAAAGCACTTCTCTTTAATTCCAAAGAAGGAGATTGATTATTGTTTGTCATTTTATAATTTGTACCATTTATAGCTGCAAATGTATAATTGCAGCTATAAATAACACATTAAAATCTAGTGTTGAGTGTTCATGTGATATTATACAATAGTAGTGTTGTGAAATTAATTGATGCATAATAATCATGATAATCGTTAAACCGTGATTATTTCTCAGACAATAATCGTACTTACAAAATCCCGTAATTGTTGCATCCCTAATTTGTGATTATTGTGTTTTTTATTTTATTTTTTACAATTTTGACTTATTCTCTAATGAATCAATTAGAGATGTTTGTGAACCAGTTGAACTAATTATTTTAAAAGATCTGACTCAATACAAATAGATTAATAAGGAATAGGAAATTATCTACATGAGAAATTACCCCTAAATTAACATTTAAAGTCATTATTGTGTTAAAACATTGCAAAAAAATTGCATTAAGAAATATATATTTTTGGATTCAACAAGGTATTTATTACACTGCAATTGCATAAATAATGGAATGAGCTTAATGGGTATTTCACATTTGCACTCGTACTCCAGTTATATTCTAACTATATCATATTATGAAAATAACTCATACAAGGACATTTTTGTCCCAATATCTAGGATTTTAGGGGCATTATATCTGCATTCTAAGCTATATCACACAGTGAGTTGTTGCCCTGCTTCATGTTCGTCACCACTCCAGAGTAGATATGGTAAATACGGCGGAGTGGATATGGTAAATGCATTAATCATTTTAACACATTTTTTTTCATAACCAATGGGGGAAATATGAGAAAGTTTTCCCTGAACCAAATAAAACAGACTCACCTTCATATCTAGTATCTTCTGGAAAGTCTCAGGGTTGCTGTCAGCAAGGAGCTTGATGTAGTTGTCCACAAAGACCACGGATGGTTCTGAGGGGCCATGACCACCTAAAGGTAGAAAAAAAAAAAGTCAACTACAACTGGGTTTTCTGAACACATGACACTCTGGGATCAGGAGACAACATAATACAGCGAGCTCATAGATAAAGTGCTCAAAGTATCTATTTAGGATACTTTAACAGCATAACTACTGCTATGCTTGAATCGAAGCTGAATCAGCTCTCACCGGTAATTTTTTGTGGGTATAATTCAGTCTCAATTAAGCAGTAAAAATAGGTTAAAATGGAGTACAGGCCTGCATTGTGAATCTGTTTCTTTTCCTCCAAGTTTGGGAGATTTTTTGTTTAATTGGATATCTTGTGACTATTTAGATTTGTAACAGGGCAGAAAAACACATGGCTGACAGATACACCTGGGGAGGGGTGGGGCATGATCTAATCAGCATCCTGTGCAACATTTCCCTTTATACAATACCCATTATTCTTTCTTTTTACTCTCAGTACCAGAAGGGATACACCAGGATATGCGGATAAGGGTCAAAACAAAGTGGGACATGGAACACTTCAGATCATCTTGAATTCTGAAACGTTCCTTCCTTACCACAGAACCATCCTGGAGAGAGGCCAAGGATAAGCCCTCGAGAAGGCTTGTTGTAGTTACCTCATAAACGAGGAAAGAAAAGAATAGAGAGCACAAAAGAGAAAATGCGAGGAAGGGATAAAGTCTGCCTTTCCATTCATTTCCAAAAAGAGCCACAATGGGGGTGGGGTGAGACAGGCAAGGAAAAAAGAAAAAGGAGAAGACTGTGGAAAACAGCCACGTCTCACAGGCAGCAGCAGCATGCTTGGCTTGCGCTACCTCCTTCAGCTTCACATCTCTCTGAGGTTTAGGCCCTAGGATGGGCAGGAACTCATTCCCAGCCAAGGAAAGAGAGAAAAAAGTAAAGACATCTTTAACAGATTACTCTCCACGTTTACCCTGTAATGAGCATCATGTGGACAGCCAAGCCACCACCAGCAATGAAGGTCCTATTTCACCCATGTAACCGCTGTAAACTGTGTCACACTTCACTGATGTAATTCATTAACGATTAAGAAGGAACGACGACAAAGTGAGAGTGAGGTGGCAAACGATTGTGCCATTGTTTCACCAAGCAAACAATACCAGCCGCTGATTCGCCTGGCAAATGGCAGCAGAGCCCCTTATGCTTAAGGAGCATACTGAAGTATGAATGACTTTTCCAAGAACCACAGAGAAAAATGCTGATGAAGATGGAAGTAATTACCTGAGAGGCACCTGGGGCCCAACAAAGCCAATCATTAAACGCCAAACAGACTTTAAAGACCCATCGTATGCAAGTCAAGATCAAGGCCAGGTTTCATACGCAGATCTTGGAATTTCGATTAATGAAGGTCATGTGTTCATCAATATTTATCCTGTGTATTGTCTAATCTGGCTGGAGATGGAAAGATACAAACTGAGCTGTTGCAGGGATAGTTTACCCTAAAAATAAAAATTCTGTCATCAATTACTCACCTTTGTCATTTCAAACCCATAAGACTTTATTCATGTTCAAAACAAAGTTATTACAAAGTATTATATTTTTAATGAAACCTGACAGATTTGGGTTCCTCCATTGAAAGTTAATTCTTCCAAAAATGTAAATTCAAAAAGTTCTTAAAACCATTGAAGAAATAAGACACCAGGTGACAGCAAAGTCACTTCATCTTTAGGTTTTAGCTCTAAGAACTTACTGGAATGATTTTTTTAATGTGGTTTAAAAAAATACATAGTAATTAATTTACATAGAAATAATTTACATAGAAAATATGGTACTTTTTGAAGTAAATAAATTCAAAAATACCCCCAAAATAAAAACAAACTCCGTAAATGGATAGACAAAACTTTATAGAAGACAGTGATATAACATTTATAATAAACAAAAATTAGGTAGTCCTCTGTGCCCACATTTGTCCACAATTACAGGATTAAGGGCTATAAAGTGAATACGGTTTGAGGGTTAATCAAAGTCTTCTTAAGAGACACTGATCGCTCTTTGATGAACAGATTTTACTAGGGCTTTTATTCAAATATAAATATTGATCAAGCACATTTATAGAGCTCATCAAATATGATGAACGGAAGCTCAAACGTACTTGTGTCAAGTAACAACTTGTGTCAAGAAAGTATGGGTCAGCCTTTTTTTATCTATTTATTTAATTGAAAATATCTTTATTTGGGTTTTTAAGATTTGAAACAACATAAGGGTGTGTAAATGACAGAATTTTCATTTTTGGGTAAAACTATCCCTTTTTATGTAGCCCATGTTTTCTTATAGCATTTTTCCTCTTCTGTAAATGCTCTTTGCATGATCTTGCACAATTAGAGCTAAACTTAGTATGAACATTAGGTGAATAAAGGCTGAATTCCAGGCAGTTAAAAGACCAGGAGCAGGAAAGCCCCGGAGAACCTCATAAAAGCCTGTGGAGCATGAGTGGGGCGGAAGATAAGGGTCATGAGAGAAGGTGTGTCTGGAGATCAGGGAAATAAAGATTCACTAAGGCTCATGCTCTCCTCTCCTGAATGTTGTATTTCATAGTAACCAGAACATCGGCCTACACCATAATATTAATGGGGGCATATCATGGGAAACACGATTTTCTTTACACTTCTTATTATCCGTTGACACTCTAATGTTTGCAACTAAATCGGTCAACCCTCTTAGACCATTTATGTAAACTAAGGTGCAAGAATGGGCCAGAAATCATTGTGCCTGCCAGCCTTTAAAAATTCATACCTCCACTTTTTGGGAGATAATCATTAGATCTTTTAGAGGTTTAAGGCCTGTTCACATTAAGGCGAACATTCAGAGCGAAAGTTTGCCGATAAAACATTTAAATTTGTTAGTGTTTGCATCTGTTCATCCATCAATGTGACAGATTTTTACAGCAGGGTGTTATGAAATCTTTTCCATTCCATTTTGAGGAAAACTGGCCAACCAATAGTATTTGTGCTTCTGGTCATGTTCCTGGAGGGGGCATAAACCTACAACTTGGTTGTAGCAATTCTTGTGCTAATTGACAGTGAATAGCAGAAGAACGTCAAGATGCTCAAATTTTCATTTAGAAGAATTTGGTGTGAACAGGCTTTTACACAGCTTGAATGCTGCTGTCACTAAAGCAAAATAGGGACAACCAACAAGTTTGTTCTGAATCACGTCAAATTCGCTTTCAAATCCATATTCTCTCTTAATAATTATTATATCTCCCAACCTCTAAAAAACCCTAAAACAACAAGTTGGAAAGGGGAAAACAGTTTGAACCTCACTGTATGTTACAATTCTATATGTACATATAAGTAGAGATCTATGAGTGAAAAACATTAAACTGTGGACTGCTAAGGCTGCAGGCAGAAAAGCCAAGGCATGTGAGCACTTCCTGTCTCTCAGAGAGAGCTCATTAAACCAGACGCGCACAGCTTAGTGAAATAACTCCAACCGAGCGCAGCACCACACGGAGCTTTATGAGCAGCTGATCATTAAAGACTTTCCTGTATTGAGCTTCTCATCAGGGAGGCCTGTTTAAAAGAATTGGGTGAAAGCTGAGCGATTTCTCAAATGTTTAAGGGTCGTGAATGCACATAAGGTTCCCACCTTGAGGATCATCTCCGCTCAAGTCATTCCTTTAACCACTATTTGGTGTAGCTGGCCGGGGCTTTACGGACCACCTGAGAGCCAATGGAAGGGAGGTCTAGAAGAACGGTCTTGAGGGAATGCGTGTCCAGGAGTAGCTGTTAAGGAGACGAAGAAGAAAAAAAAGAACACATTTGAACTTGGTCAGGTCTATCAAACCCATAAATCTCAGTGTCTGAATCTCCACATACCTGTTCTGCTCCAACCATGCTGATTGGCTTACACCTGAATAGGTGGTTGATGAACTTTGGGATGAAGGAGCTGAAACAAATGGGTAGAAAGTACAATTAGCAGAGGTTTACCAAAAGCCTGTGTTATGAAAGAGTCTTTGTTGCACTGATTAGTGAGTGGTTGCGGTACCGACTTGGTGAACTTAATGCAGAACTGCGTGAAGTATTTCCGGGTGGAAGCCAGGTTGTCTCTAATGATGGGAACATTTTGTTTGATGTGCATGATTACAGAGGTCACGTACGGGCTTTGGTCTCCCACATGTTCCCACACTCTGCCACGGCATCTGTACAAACATAGACAAAATCAACTTCAAGTCTAGTATAAATATCCTTAAGACACTCTACACTCTAAAATAAATATAAAACCAATATAAAATAAAATATTTTTGTTTTTAGAGTTTAATTTTGACCTTCAAATGGTCTTCGTTTCCTGTTTACACTTCTGGGCTTTGGGTTCTATACTGAACCTCAACAATTGATTGAGTAATTGTACAAAAAAATAAATTTTTAATCAAACAAATAATACATCATCTATTCATTAAATGCTGTTTTTGGAGATATAAAGTACTTTTGTATTTGTATACCACACAATTCCTCAAATACACCATTAGCTTGCATATGAAATATTATTTTTTATGATAAATTGCATTTATGCTCTAGTACTAGGCCTTCATTTCTGTGTAAAAATGTTCAGATTTATGCCGGATTGTTTGTTTGACACATGAAGAAAATATATTTCGTTTTTTTTTTTCACATTTCCCATTCATTTCAATGTGGGGTCATACTGACCCTGAAGACCAGAAGTGTAAACATTTTCTTTTACATACTTTTAGAACAACTTGAATCAAGCCCAGTAAAAAAACGTAATGTATAGATAGATAATGTATGAAAAGTCACAAAATCCCAATTGAGGGCTACATGGGTGTTAGATAAACGGTCAAGAGAAAAAAATAGGGGTACAATAAGTAGGTTTGGGGGGTTATATCAGCCGATAACTGCTATGATATCAGTATACTACCTTGCTCATAGCTGTAAGGGCTGGATCACATGCAGCATCCAGGTCCTGCACCAAAAGCTGGATACTGTTCGAAATAACCCTGCCAAACAAAGAGATTCATGTGAACATTACTTAACAACTATTAATTAATTTCCTTGGGCAAATGTGTTTTTATTCAGTGGTTAGGGTCAAGTCAGTGTGACTGGTAATTACGTGCTAAAGGTGTCCATCTCCCCAGTTAAGTTGATTCTCTCCATCAATGACTTGTCCACCTTTTCCTTAAGCTTCTCCTCCAGCTGTGGACATGTTATAAGACTTTTGACATAAAAAAAACCCTACTGTATATTTATGATATGTTAATTGTTGTATGTGTGTTGGTCACCTGCTGTGTGGTAGCCAGGCAATATTCGGCTGTGCTTAGGATGCTGCAAATGAGACACAGCTCTTCCATGGTGAACTTGGCCGCTTCTGATCCCTCTTTCTCTTTTAGCAGGCTGCTGATGGTCAGACCACCACTATTGGTGCTGGTCCTGCATGCAAACAAGCACAAAGATAGTTACCAAAGAACCCAAACTCAACCCTCCAGCCCACCCCGCTGAAAGACACAGAAGAAAGACTGCTTGGAAACCACAAGACAGCTTCTCCAAAACAAAGATCCCTTTTGAAACTCCCAAAGACAATACGGGGTAAACCACACAAGGCGACGGGTGGGGATTTTTCTTCTTTTGAAAGCGGCAACAAGAAACCCCACAAATGTGACCACACAGAAAAGTCCACTCTCTCTCCTCTCAAGCATCACCACAGCATAAACACCCCGAATAAAAGCCCCAGCAACTGGGCGGATCAAAATTCGACCATAACAAGGGAGAAGGACCGAATAGAAAGTAATGTGAGAAAGTCAGGTGGCTCAACTCACTTGGGTAGGTTTCCAGAGAGGATCTTCCAGGCATACTGCGCAGATACTTCTGGAAGATGGTGCTCAGAGCAATCATGGGTTCTCCGGTGCTCAGTTGCGAGCATTGCACCATACACTTCTTGTAGTACACGAAGAGATCTGCACAGCTGGGAAGCACAGCACCTCCCTCATCTGTACCTGATTTAGGGGGACCCTGTGCCCGAAAATCAGCAACAAAGCGGTCGATCAGCTCGCCGAGATTTCTAAGACAAAAAACAAAAACATCAATGGCAGCAGGCCCAGACATTATCTACATTTCCTCCACTGCATAAATCTGTGGAATGAATTTAAACATTCCAACATATGTTAAACAGAAAACTAATTAAAGTCTGTCATATTTTGTATTTTTTTAATTCATTTATACATCTGTGGTTATGCATTTACTTATTTTATTATAGAATACCAGGATGGTTGAAGTTCAAGATGTTTTGAATGTTTTTAGTACTGCTTAGTTTCAATATCAAAACAAATCAAATAAAATATATGCAAGGTAAATTTTTTGAGGGTATTGGGGTGACCAATCCAATCTCTGTTTTGTTGGGTTAAAGTACTAAATATTAAAAATAAAATAAAATAAAATATTTGCAAAGGAGGATCTTTTTGGGAGAGCTATCTGGCTGACACTGTTTTGTTGGAAAAACTACACAACAAATTATTATTTTTTAAATTAAATTAATAAAATAAAGTATTTGCATACAAAATATTTTTTTGGGGGGGGGGGCAAAGTATATGATGGATGCTTTCTTTGTGTTGGAAAAAAATACTAAAAATAAATTAAAATAAATATTATAAATAAAAATGTATAAATACATTTTATTATTAAAAAAAATAAAATAAATAATCTTGGTAACTGAAAAGTAAAATTAGCAAAAACATTTAATATAATAAAAAAGCAGACTGCACCACATATCTGACTATGAATGAAATCATAATGTGTTAAACTTGCTTTGAACAGCAGCAACATATTGTAAGGTCAGTAAATAGGCCATCTCTCTCAGCACTGAGTAATCAGATAGATGCTGACCCCAAGAGAAGAATGTGGACAATCTCATGCCAGACAGGTCAGTGTGAACTGGTATAATGAAAGCCATTGTTAGCAGAAAGGTCATTCTGCTTTAGGCAGTGCCAGTGAGTGTTACATGGGCCACAGAAGGGCCTGGACAAGAAGTCTTTGGAGCCCCGTGGGTGAGAGAGAGAGAGTGGGTAAGTGGGAAAAGGAGAGGCGAAGAACGAGACAGCATGAATAAAGAAGAAATCAGCTGCCATTTTCAGGTTGTCTGCAGCTCAGTGGTTACCAGCTAATGGGAACCATTTTTGCCTCAGTGGTGAGGCGGAGAGAGTCAGACAAGAGAACTACTGAAAGTGGGTGTACAAGAGAGAAACGATCACAAACCAAATGAATGGGCTTATTCCCATTTGGCTTGTCTGACATGATTGTGCACAACATTCCAGCACATTTCACTCACTTATCCTGCGAACTTGATGTAAACGTAGAGATGAGGCTCAAAGCACTTGGACACAATGCCGTGGAAGGGGTTGTCTGGAGCCTTGGGCTTCTTTGGCTGTGAACAGCAACACATTACTCAATCAGACATGTCTTAAGAGGTTCCTTTATGTGTGCCAGTGTTATTTTATTATCAGTGAAATGCTATTACAGTTGAATTAGATTTTAGTTTAGTTTACTTTTTTTGCATTTTTATTAGTTTAGTTTTATCTATATAGTTTTTATTCATTTGTATTTAATAAACAAAGATGTTATTTTAGTGCTTCAAGTTAAACAGAATGAAAATGAGAAATTCTGCCTAAGAAACTAGCTGAAAAATGACAATAACCCATGTGCTATTGTTTGACAGGAAGGTTAAAAGGAAATTCTGTTGCAAAAACATCATAGTGATAACTGAACTTTTGAGGAACCCAAATCATCAGAAATGTTCTTACAACACCTAAAACTGAGAACATCATTGCCAATTTGAAGATAAAAGGAAATAAGTGTGCAATCAATATAGGACCTGAGCCAAAGTCAATAGCCGATAGCAAATAAAAACTTCTAAACACACAGTGTCTTGAAATGTTTTCATAACACGTCAAAATAAGCGCCTGATGATCCAGGATAGAGCTCAGATGCAAGTCAAATTTAACTACATTAGAAAGAAATGTAAAATTGAATGTTGGAATGGAACCAAATGCGGTATCAAACTTTTATCAGAAGATGGGTGGAGTAGACTGGATACGGTGCAAATAGGCTCATTGCTGCATAGTAGAGAGCAAATAAAGATAAGCAGCCTCACTCTATCCAGATCTTCCTCCTTTTCTGATATGTTGTCCTCTCCGGACTGTCTTCCAGAAAGGGGTTTGTTGGCTCTAGAGGCATCTCAGGTTTTTTCTGTCCGAAGAGAGCAAAGGAAAAGAAACATCACCCAACAGCCAGATTACCAGCATGTTTGCGCCTCAGTAAGCTCTTTGCCCGCAAACAACAAAGTGGGATTTCCTCACCCCGGGCCCATCGTTCAAGGTGCACCCCGAGAAGCGCTTAGCCAGCAGTCCCTCGAAATTGGTGGTCCTCTGAATAGCGAAGAGCAAAAGCTCTGACCTCCGATCTCCCTGGCACGGGTTCGCATCAGCTTGGCTAGCTCTGATTCCTGAAGAGCAAATGAAACAGACATAGACATTTTGCTCACAACCCTGTGTCTAAAGCTACAGGTCAGTGCTTTTATAGGCCAGTGTGTGCAGATGCCTGGTTTGGCTGATAAATGGAACACAGTGGATCAGTGTTGTTTTCAAAAGGACAGATCCTGTTACCGTCAGCTTGAAAAAGAACCTTTTTGAGAGCCAACATAAGGAGAAGATGGTGGTGTGGTGTATCCATTCAAATATAAAGTTGTCAAAAAATGAGAAATGTATTAGACTGGATTACAGTGGACCTCAAACATTCTTTCCAGGCATTGAGGGTTTTGTTATGACTCTTTTGAGAGGAATTCGACTATGGACAACACACATAACCTACTTTACACTTTATCAATACCACTGCTGAAATTCCAGACATGTAACCAGTTCCTTTCCATCTAATTATTCATGTCACACTGTGCACAATTATGTTTTTTCTAAATCATGCCATAGTGGTGTGCTGTATAATGTCTAGTCTTCTAAGCCAACCACTAAATGCAGATGTAATTCCCCAAGTGCCATATATTTTCTCAATGGGGCAATGGAGATAATGAGGATTTATGCTGTGCTGATATCATGTCTATCTCAAGACATTTCAGACCTATGCACCCATGTCTGGCTTTGTCATTGAAGACAGCAAAATACATAATTGCTATAAATGCCTTCCTTTATATTCTCTTTTTCCCCCAAAACACAAAATATGTAGAGGTACCTACATACACTACAGTTCAAAGGCTTGGTGGTGGTACAGTTTTTTTATGTTTTATGTCTCTTATGCTAGCCAATACTGTATTTATTTGATCAAAAATAATATTGTGTAATTTAAAAATAACTGGAATGGTACTAGAAATTTTGTTTTTTATTATTATACAGTCATATGACTTTTTGGATGTGCATTCAGGAATTTATTTGATCATAGTTAATGTGAATGTCTTGGCAAAAGCTTTTAATGGTATTGTGGAAATTAATTTTGGTAACACTTTACAATAAGGTTCATTTATTAAACATTAGTTAATGCATTAACTAACATGAACTAACTGTTTGTTACTGTATTTGTTATTCTTTGTTAACGTTAGTTAATACAAATCTAGCTGTTCACTCTTTGTTCATGTTAGTTCACAGTGCATTAACTAATGTTAACAAGATTTTAATAAAGTATTAGTAAATGTTGAAATTAACATTACCAAAGATTAACAAATGCTGAAGAAGTATTGTTCATTCTTAGTTAATGTTAACTAATGTAGTAACTAATGAACCTTATTGTAAAGTGTTACCTTAATTTTTAAATTCAACATTCTGTATCCCAATATTTACATAAAAATTTGATTAATGACATGAATAAACTTATAAAGAGCAAATATTATGTGAATGCAGTGTTAGTGTGAGGTGTTCAGTCAGTACCTGGTGATCTGACAGAACTCTACAGCAATGCGCTCGGTCATCCACCACTCCTCAGGAAACATTCGTCCATACTTCTCTTCATAGTCCACGAGCTGACGCTTGATCCACGCATAGCGACGGTCTATTTTGTTTGAGCCATGCCACCTTTACTCAGGACAAAGAGCAGAACAGAACATAAGAGATATGGTTTAGCACAATTTCTGCATGTAGAGGATGCACAATGACACACTTACATCCTGGTTCTCTTGGAAGAGAACTAGGTATTCTGACAGGTGCTGCCTGATGAACTTTTTGATGATCTCCTGCTTAATCCGAGGATCCAGGACATTCGCCACCAAGCAGGCATCTCTAAGAACAATGCTAGGACCACCAGATTTCTGTAAATAACAAGCTAAATGTTTTTATTGGTCACATGAATCATACAGAGACTAGCTATGCATTAATACTAAAAGATGATCATTTGTAATCTTTTCATCAGAACGTAATATCTGTACCTTTGACCCTTGGGCAGGAAAAGTCTCCTTCGAAGTCAGCCAATATTTGTGTACCAAGCTCGCTCTGTGCAGCTTTAACTCTGAGGAGGGGCAAAACAAATGGGTTAGTGTTTACAAGACACCTGGTAGTTTCAGGATTCCCTGGGGTCTAGTGAGATTAAAGCAATTGGGTCAAGACGCCAAATGTAAGAATCTAGAGCAACACCAGCTAAATTGTACAATACTTCATAACAACTGAATTTGTGTGTGTGCGCAAAAAAACTATTATTTTCAACTTTCGTTCTGACCCTGTGTTTGAAAATCTGTTTTTCAAGGCTCCTTTAAGCCTTGTAAATGCCACTGTTATGATTGGCTAACATCGTCATTGCATAGGAAACAGCATTAACACCCACTCATTATTGCACCCAAGTAAGTGTTTTGAAAACATTATCTATACAAAACTGTAATTTACAGACAAAGCATTATGAAATAATATATGCGGTTTGTGACGCAGCTGCATTCAGATCCAATTTTATCCAAAATTACAGTTGACTGCTTCATCTTTCAACAAAAGCTTCTTTGCAAACTCTCAAAATGCTCAGAACAAACACATACAATCCAGAATCCTCCAACACAATCCAGGACACCATTAAAATAAACCATCCACTTGTTTCCGAACTCTGGGATCCTTCTGAAAGTCTAGACTCGAATGCAATGATTAGACAAAATTTTTTTGGTCTTGAGACTTCCACAGAAGGTATATGCAAATTTGTTATTATTTAAGTCACTTCCATTATGATTGCTATCAGAATCTTAAGAGAGTTTCAACCAGTATAACAAAAATGGTTTCTGAAAAACATTGCCAAACCAATCTTTAATTAAATGCTTTGTTTATAATGAGGGCGTTTTAAACCATGAAACATGGTGGATGTTTTAATGGCACAAAAACCTCTTATTAGAGCCAGACCGATATATCGGCAGGCTGCTATTATCTGCCCGATATTAGGCATTTTCTAAAATATCGGTATCGGCAGTTATAATGGCCAAAAAAATGAATATTTCAAAAATAAAATAAAAATCGGACGAACCACGCTTCACGCTTCATGAGTGTTGTCAAAAAGTGCAGGTATATATATATATATATATATATATATATGTTCCATTGTTTCTTTTAAAAATGCATTATCATATTATTTTAGTTAAAACTCATAAATAACTACAATAACTAATGTTAGGGAAATCTGTTAATATTTTGTTGCGCGTTTCTGAAATAACAATATCGGCCGATATATCGGAATATCGGATTTTAAAACCAACAAATATTTGTATCGGCCTGGCTCTACCTCTTGTATGTCAAAAGATCCAGGACACCAACATTTTATTTGTGTCATGACTCACTTTTATATAAAGTATTATATATTATAAAGTATTTTCTTATATGTTTTTCATTAAAAACTATGTGCTATCTCTATTAGAGCAATGTGAATAGCTAGTACAGAGATCCTCCTAAAATATTGGCTTGAATTAGAACTATTTGCAATTGGGGAAAAAAAAATGGAACAGAGACAGAAATATCAGCTACTTGTATGGAAACAGATGTAACTTAAATTCTATTAAACAACGAGGCTGTACTTTGAACTAATAATCTCAGAAACAGTGTAACACAAGACCAATTCCACCAAAAGTGTCTGGAAGAAACACAACTTGATTAGAAGATGCTCTTTTCATTTCTGAATCAGTTGCTGGCACAATTGTCCTCCAAAATAAACAAAAAGATACTCAGAGGGAGAGAGAGTGAGTGAAAAAGAAACAGAGACACATGCACTTCCCAGTCAGACACAAGTCTTCAACGTGGCACATGGCTGCCAATTTGCTCTCTCACCAGCTCCATTAAGACCTCCACACTGTCTGAACCACAGCACATCCCTCAGCTGCCACCCCTGATCTCTGAAACATCTCTGCCACACCTTAAGTTCACCAACCAGACATCTCCATTTAGGGACAGTCGGGCTCTGAAAGAAAGCATCTCAGTTTCTCCATATTTGGCATGTACTAATATTAAACATCACAAAGATCCAATAAGACTTTGTTTGTCCTCATAATATGCGTTAAGCTTGTGTAGTTCAAAGCAACATCACTAAAATCAGCCCATCCGATCACCAAAGGGGGGCTAATATTATTCACATTGTAAATTCCTAGGCACAATCCCCACCCTCATCAAATATAATCTCTTTCTACACCACAAAAAGAAACGGACAAGAAAAAAAATGAGTCAAGCAGCGGTCAGAAAGCGATGATGTACTTTGGCACACTTAAATGCTGTTTTAACAAAAACACTGGATTCGCTTGATGTACAAATGCACGTTTCGACCAAACAACCTCTCATCATCACTCAAGGACGCCTGTGAAAGTTCTTATGAACTGAATGGGTAAACTTGACTACAGGGGCACTGAAAAGGAACTGCAGAGACATGCTTTTCCAGAGAAACATTTAGAACCTGGAACAACCAGGGGAATCACATTTCCACATCAAACACACCCTTCCTTGCCATCTGCTTATGAAACAACAGCTTTATCAGAGCATCCAACATAAACAAGCAATGGGAAGCGCAGAATCATAGGGACCGGAGCCTCGTCTCTACCCGAACAAAAGGCCCAGTCTCTGAGCCTGCAGGGGATGTGGACAGCACCACCCAAACCAGAGAAAGCACCTCCACTGGGAAAGGCCTGAAACAAAGAGACGCTTTCCGCTCTGGGAAAACTCCAAAGTGGGGGGAAAAAGTAAATAATGAGACACTGAGAAGCAGATTTCCTTCCTGTGCTCATCTTCAGTAAACATAAACAGGATCTTCAGACTCTCACCACCATGATTTAGTCAAATAAACAGTGTTGAGAGAGCCTTGTGTTTGTATCCTTACCTCTCTGAGAGCTGGCGTATCTGGGGGATGCCCATGTACTTCTGGAAGTGCTCAAGCACATTGACTACACCTTGAAGGAGATTGGCCACCTCCCCATACTGCCTCTTTCAAGTCATAGCTCTGCAAAGGTACAACAAGACAAGTTTTTAGCACACTTCTATGAATAAACAAATATACTGATCTTGGGAAAAGGTATCTCAATAAACATACTCAAGAGAGTCCACACCGCCAGCCAGCATGTGCAGGTGATTGAGGGTGGTTATAGAAGTCGTCAGGTGACGCTTTGCATGGTCCAACTGCTTGATGTCCCGTGTGATCTCTTTCACCTTAAGACATTTTTTTTTAGATATATATATTATGTATGCGGTGATATTTCGATTCTGGATGGTAATATTATATATTAATAAAAATAATATTATTATAATTGGGTGTGGTGAGGGCGCAGCGGATAGGACACATGCCTTTGGTGTGAGCGACCCGGGTTCGAATCCACTGTGAGACACCAATGTGTCCCTGAGCAAGATACTTAACCCCTAGTTGCTCCAGAGGCGTGCGACCTCTGACATATATAGCAATTGTGAGTCGCTTTGGATATATAAAATATATATATATATATATATATATATATATATACACAGTGTTGGGTGTAACTAATTACTAAGTAATAAGTTACTGAATTTTAATTTCTTTTCCCTTGAAACATGTAAAGTAAGGGATTACTCTTCATTTATCTGTAATTTAATTACAGTTACTTCTGATGTAATTGAGGATAAACAGCGAGTATGCATTTTATGAGGTGTCTAAATTGTACGACCACACTTCGTACAAATTCATATGAATTATTGTAAAATATGTATGACAAAAGTGTGAAATGTCATGAGATCAGACATAAAACAATAGTGGGTTTAACATCAAAATGTTTTGTCTGATGTTAAAAAGTATGTTTTTATAATGTAACCTTCTCCACCTTGGTCAGTTATTAAGGATAATTCATGCAATTTTATAGTATTTATTTGAAAGAATTAAAACAGATTCATGTCTATCCTTGTATTATTCAGCTGGTTGAGATTGATATGGTATTTTGAAAGTAATTAGTAATTAAAAGTAATTAAATACTTTTTAGAGAGAGTAATTAGTACAGTAATCTAATTACACTGTTGAAGAGGTAATTAGTAACTAGTAATTAATTACTTTTTCAGAAGCAACTTACCCAACACTGTGTATATATATATATATATATATATATATATATATATATATATACACATACATACATGCATATGAAGAGTTCAGATGCAAAAGCCTCTAAATGCCATTTGAAATTTTCTTCTAAAATGACAATTTTTATCAAGCTTGTATATTTAAGTTCAGTAATTTCACTTAAATGACAATTAATAGGTAATCTTCATTGCCATTTAAAGTGAAATTACTGAACTTTAATATACAAGCTTGATCATTTTTGAAGAAAATTTCAAATGGCACTTACGAGGCTTTTGCATCTGAACTCTTCATATGCATGTATGTATGTGTATATATATATTATTATTTATTCAATACTAAAAACACTCCAATATTGGCTAATAACCTTCATGTTACCGATATTTCATCCACCCTTCTTTATATTGCTGGGGACACATGGACAGCTATTGCTATTGTTCTCCTGCCTTCCCTCCCCTTGCCCTTCCTCTGTTCTGCACTGCATAGCATTCACAGATGGCCAGTGCATTACCTTGGGCTCAAAGAGTGCTGTGGACAAAAACCACAGGATGTCACAGTTTCTTGTGCCTTAGTTACCCAGCCTGTTGGGGTGGGTGGGTGGTGAATGGCTATTTACTCTGGGTTGACTTTCAGGCCTTAAATGACTAGGTTCCTGTCTAGAAGGCTTATTTTTACTCACCATTTGCTCCGATTTCTCCGCTTTGTCTTTGATGTCTTTGATTTTGCCAAAGAGTTGCTGAATGGCTTTCTGGGGCCTCCTCCAATGCCTGGAAGAGGAGACAAAAGATCTAAGATGACCCAAACAGCACCGCGGTAGCGTTTTCTTACAGCTCGCCGTCAGTTCAATGTTTTCTGCGAAACAGCAACCTGAAGTTTACTGGCTTGAGTTTCAGTTTGCGTTGGGCTGGTTTCATCGCTTTCAAACTAGGCGATTAAAAAAACAGACACTCTAATCTAAATCTTACAGCCACATCAAAAGCAATTAATAATGAACCGTTATTTAATATGAAAATACAGGCTGAATGACATTTTAATGAACTTGCTTCCTGCCTGCCCTTCTGAACCCTTCAGCTACTATATTATTTTTAGTGGGAAGATGTCTGTCCTTTAACAGGGTGGGGAACAAACCACATGGCCTGATGAAACCAGTTTCTACTTGACATTCTTGTATGCGAAGACTGCAGCAGCTGCAGTTTTGGCCCGTCCACATGTTGCCCCACCTGATGCCACCACATCACAAGGCTCCCGGCTTGGCCCTAAAGGGATCCAACCTTCCTGGCCACTCGAATGCAGTCACAGCAAGTGGCACACCTCCCACTGCAGCCACACTGGAAGTGTTTGGACTCGGACAATGCATAATTACTACTTCCTGCAGCTGCAACACTGGATGAGTGGGAATGCTGGCTGCTGCCAATGTATTTAGAGACGTGCCTGGGCTGAGAGTGGAGAAAGTTTGGCCGTCCCTTTTGCCTTGCTTCTTCACAGGCAAATGGAATGCTAACAGCCGGCACCAGCTGCCCCCTGGAATTTACCACTTTTACAAGCCTCCTCAAAAACACAGAGATGCTTTGAGCCACACCATGTTAACAGCAATGCATCCTCCTTTCAAAGAAACAATTCTCCTTTCAAATTGCAGTACTGCAAGGTCATGCCAAGACTTTTTACAGCTTTGAACAAAAAGCAGAACTAGAGCCCAGGTGTTAACTGGAATGCATCTAGTTTAAAGTGGCCATGTTGTAGTTGTGCATGAGAAGACGCTATCCAGAGTCGATTTTCTGAGGTTAGAAAAAGTGACTGCTTGTTGGAGGACAGTCTCCGGATCTCCTTCTCATACTGCTGATCAGAAGAAAGAGAAAGAGAGAGGTTTATTTGGATCTGGCAGGAAGGAGAGCAGCTGCTATGCATGTGGACTCTATTTGCAGTTTCAGGATGTTTCCCCCCCACCCACAGATGGTTTAGGCAGGCCACAGACTACAGGACGACATGGATGCTGGGATGCCTGCTACATTTCCCTGTAGTGTTGTGATTCTATACTAAAGAATATGTAGGAGCACTGAGAAAGAAAATATTGATTACTAGGACAGTTTAACAGTTGCTGTGTTTATTTCCTCCGTGATTATGTGGTCAATCATTTACAGCATTCCACACGTGCACTAATGGTGATTATCCTCCACATTATTTTCTAAACTGCTGAAGAGATCATGACCAGCCTAATTATCCCCTTTATGTTTAAATATTGACTAAAAGCAACATTGGATTGGACATACACTACTGTTCAAAAGTCAGGGGTCAGAAAGAGTTTTTTTAGCAAGGTGCCAAAAGTGCCAGTAAAGACTTTTACATTGCTACCAAAATATATATTATAAATGCATGCTGTTGTTTTGAACTTTCTATTTATTAAAGAATTTTGAAATGCATCAAAATATATATTATAAATGCATGCTGTTGTTTTGAACTTTCTATTTATTAATGAATTTTGAAAAAATGCATTAAAATATATATTATAAATGCATGCTGTTTTGAACTTTCTATGTATTAAAGAATTTTGAAAAAATGCATCAAAATGTATATTATAAATGCATGCTGTTGTTTTGAACTTTCTATTTATTAAAGAATCTTGTAAAAATGCATCAAAAAATATATATATTATAAATGCATGCTGTTGTTTTGAACTTTCTATTTATTAAAGAATTTTCAAAAAATGCATCAAAAAATATATATTATCAGTGCATGCTGTTGTTTTGAACTTTCTATTTATTAAAGAATTTTCAAAAAATGCATCAAAAATATATATTATCAATATATGCTGTTGTTTTGAACTTTCTATTTATTCAAGAATTTTCAAAAAATGCATCAAAATATATATTATCAATATATGCTGTTGTTTTGAACTTTCTATTTATTAAAGAATTTTAAAAAATGCATCAAAAAATACATATTATCAATGCAAGCTGTTGTTTTGAACTTTCTATTTATTAAAGAATTTTCAAAAAATGCATCAAAATATATATTATCAATATATGCTGTTGTTTTAAACTTTCTATTTATTAAAGAATTTTCAAAAAATGCATCAAAAATATATATTATAAATGCATGCTGTTGTTTTGAACTTTCTATCTATTAAAGAATCTTGTAAAAATGCATCAAAAATATATATATATTATAAATGCATGCTGTTGTTTTGAACTTTCTATTTATTAAAGAATTTTCAAAAAATGCATCAAAAAATACATATCAATGCATGCTTCTGTTTTGAACTTTCTATTTATTAAAGAATTTTCAAAAAAATGCATCAAAATATATATTATCAATTTAAGCTGTTGTTTTAAACTTTCTATTTAATAAAGAATTTTCAAAAAATGCATCAAAATATATATTATAAATGCATGCTGTTGTTTTGAACTTTCTATTTATTAAAGAATTTTCAAAAAATGCATCAAAATATATAATAAAGAATTTTCAAAAAATGCATCAAAATATATATTATAAATGCATGCTGTTGTTTTGAACTTTCTATTTATTAAAGAATTTTCAAAAAATGCATCAAAATATATATTATCAATATGCTGTTGTTTTGAACTTTCTATTTATTAAAGAATTTTCAAAAAATGCATCAAAATATATATTATAAATGCATGCTGTTGTTTTGAACTTTCTATTTATTAAAGAATTTTCAAAAAATGCATCAAAATATATATTATAAATGCATGCTGTTGTTTTGAACTTTCTATTTATTAAAGGATTTTCAAAAATGCATCAAAATATATATTATAAATGCATGCTGTTGTTTTGAACTTTCTATTTATTAATGAATTTTGAAAAAAAGCATCAAAATATATATTATAAATGCATGCTGTTGTTTTGAACTTTCTATTTATTAATGAATTTTGAAAAAATGCATCAAAATATATATTATAAATGCATGCTGTTGTTTTGAACTTTCTATTTATTAAAGAATTTTGAAAAAAATGCATCAAAATATATATTATAAATGCATGCTATTGTTTTGAACTTTCTATTTATTAAAGAATCTTGAAAAAAATGCATCAAAATATATATTATAAATGCATGCTGTTTTGAACTTTCTATTTATTAAAGAATCTCTAAAAAAATGCATCAAAATATATATTATAAATGCAAGCTGTTTTGAACTTTCTATTTATTAAAGAATTTTCAAAAAATGCATCAAAATATATATTATAAATGCATGCTGTTTTGAACTTTCTATTTATTAAAGAATCTTGAAAAAAATGCATCAAAATATATATATTATAAATGCATGCTGTTCTTTTGAACTTTCTATTTATTAAAGAATCTTAAAAAAATATATAGACCATTTTGCAAGATGTAAACAACACTTGTCCAGAAGCACTTCCTGTTTCAGTTCAACACTACATAAAAGCTGGGATAAAATACAACCAACAGAACATATCAAATTGAATCAAAAAGTTAAACAAACATCTTTAAGATGTTTTCTTTACAGGTGAAATAAAGAAAACAGTTACAAACTGAATCAGGAAGTGTTTCTGGACCAGTGTTGTTTACATCTTGCAAAATGGTCTATATTATAAATGCATGCTGTTGTTTTGAACTTTCTATTTATTGAAGAATCTTGAAAAAAATGCATCTGTGTTTCCACAAAAATATGAAGTGGTCCAACTGAACGATGCTGAAAATTCAGCTCTACCATCACAGGATTAAAAAATACATTTAAAATGACATAAAAACTGCAATATTTGATTGAAAATTATTTCAATCAAATATTGCAGCCGTTGTGATCATAAGAGACTTTAGTAAAAAGCATGTTTCTTAATCAACCTTATCAACCTCTGAACTTTTGAACGGTTGTGCAGCCTCCTTTGCGGTTATGATGCTTCTTATTTGAATTTCTTTTTGTATTATCCATTCTTAATACCTCACTGTATTAGTGAAACTAAAATTTAATTCAAAAGTCAGTAAAAACCTGATTGCGTGAGACTGTCTGTAAAAGCCCATTTTTCCATATATTCAACAATTCTGTTAAACTATTTAGTAAAATTAAATTGTCGACATGACAGTTTTATGACATCAGCAAAATGTACAGTGGCTCAATTTCAAAACAAGTACTTTTAATACATTTTACCACATACTCAAATACCATACAAGAAAATAAAAAAACAAAAAAGGGTTAAAACCTTGGCATTAAGTCAATAAAACCTGTCAAAGCCTGCAATGACTAAAACACCTCCAAAGGGACAATCAGAGATAAGTCTAAAACGACTAATAGAAAACCACACATGCAGCAAACTTTCCATCCTGTGTTTAGATTAAATATTTATACTACATTCTTGGGAGGCTCCTTCTTGGCATTCCTAATAAGCAGCTCCAGATGCCAAAAACTACATGAGACATCCTGATCCCAACTGGCTCCCTGACAGCTATAAAACCTCTCATCTGAATGCTCCATCTGGGAACAACAACATGGCAAACTTTTTATATGGAACTTTCTGCAGCACTGAGGAAAATAATATATATTAGCGCAGAACCCCGCGTGAGACAAAGGGGCAGGCAAGTGAGGGACTCCTCGAATAATTCACACCAAATGTTTTGGCCCCACTGTCGATTTTACTTTATGAATGTATATCACAAATCTCACAAGTTTCCCCACATTGTCAAATGACTTTCCAATTCAGAAAATATTTCCAAATAGTTTTCCGTCTATTAACAATAATATAAAAATAGTACTTTCCTCACACTGTAAATAAATGTTGATAAGACTCACAAATGTTTAGAAAAGTCAGGGGAAAGACTCTCAACCCCCTCCAACTCCCCACTTAATCCTATTATTTAGTACTTGATGTACAAAAATAGCTACAATTAAAATGAATAGAAATGTATGTACATATTAAAAAAAATAAAATATGAAACTACTAAACTATATATGAAGAGTTCAGATGCTAAAGCCTCTAAGTGCCATTTGAAATTTTCTTTTAAAATGATCATTTTTGTCAAGCTTGTATATTTAAGTTCAGTAATTTCACTTAAATGGCAATGAAGATTACCTATTAATTGTCACTTAAGTGAAATTACTGAACTTAAATATACAAGCTTGATAAAAATTGTCATTTTAGAAGAAAATTTCAAATGGCATTTAGAGGCTTTTGCATCTGAACTCTTCTATATATATATATATATGTTTATATATGCTATGTTTTTTTACTATTATGAATTTGTATAAAAATACAAACAATAAAATATTAAATTGAAAACCAATTCATAATAGTAAAAACAAACATAGCATTTATTTAGTATTATGTATATATATATATATATATATATATATATATATAACACACACACACACACACACACACACACACACACACACACATATATATATATATATATATATATATATATATATATATATATATATATATAGACCATTTCACAAGATGTAAACAACACTGGTCCAGAAACACTTCCTGTTTCAGTTTGTAACTGTTTTCTTTATTTCACATGTAAAGAAAACATCTTAAAGATGTTTGTTTAACTTTTTGATTCAGATTTATATGTTCTGTCAGTTGTATTTTATCCCAGCTTTTATGTAGTGTTGAACTGAAAACTGAAACAGGAAGTGCTTCTGGACCAGTGTTGTTTACATCTTGTGAAATGGTCTATATATATATATATATATATATATATATATATATATATATATATGTATGTATATACACATATATATGTATGTATATGTGTGTGTATATATATATATATATATATATACACACACACATATATATATTAAAAATACAAAATAAATGCTATGCTTTTTTTACTATTATGAATTGGTTTTCAATTTAATATTATATAAATAAAATAATAAAAATATTATATTAATTTGAAAACCAATTCATAATAGTAAAAAAAACCATAGCATCTCAATTATTCTTAAAACAACACAGACCCAAACAGCAGGCAGACGATAACAAAACCAGAGAGGAGTCTGGGACTTTAAATAGGGTGAAACATCTGTGTCGATGACTGCCTCAAACACTATTTATCAAGCCCTTAGCTTCATCCAAACTTCAAAGAGACTCAGTCACAAATAAAATGCTCGATGCACAATTTTAACTTTAGCATTTACTTTACCACTGGGGAGAAGGTGAAAATACTCAGCTAAGACAAACACATCCGTCCACCTCCTCCACACAGCTAGAAATGTCATCAAGCAGACCCCTGGGATCCCGTTCCAGACACGGATGTCTCCATCTCACTGATAAATACTGCACAGACTAAACAAAAAAAAAGCTTCAGTGGGTCTTTCCAGTCTTCTCCCGCTGTCTCCACCATCACTCCTAGCCTCGAGTTGGGATGTGTAATCCACACTTCCCCGCCATCCCATCTGCTGAAAGGATTTTTCCTTTGCTCTGTGGAAACAACTCAGAAGGCTACGGGCCGTGAGACTCGTGGCCCCGCGTTAACAGCGATCCCTCCAGACACAACAAGTTTCCAAAAGCGGAGCATGCTGGGTAATTCAAGCTCAGCTGACCCCACTCTCAGCCACACTGGCTTTAAACAACCCAATCGTATTTCACCTCAGCCTGCTGCTCTGATTAAGAACAGATCTGTGTTGAATCAACTTTTTCAACCTGGTCCAAGAAATAGTAGGACACTAAACCACAATGTGGAATGAAACCGTTGCGGAGAACAGGAAAATTCGGGGTAAAGTGTGCCTTCCTTTCCAAGAAGACAGCATCTGGGACTTTCAAGAACCTCGGTCACTTCCAGAGACGTGAGATGGAAGAGATGCAAAAGACATCCATAATATCGAGAGCTGTTGTGAAGCGGACTGAGAGGTTTACGCGCACAGGACAACATTCGAAAGCTGCTTTAGCCACTACAATGATTTGATTAGAGTACAAAAACACTTATTCAGTTCGCCTAAACATCATTTATGTCTCGTGTTGTTCTATTGTACTCCAGAGAAGAAAGTTGTACAGGTTTGGAAGATATTTTTAAAAATGTGGGGCTTTTGTCCACACAATTAAAGTCAGTGGGGATGTTGTTTTGGACCCCATTGACCTTCATTTTATAGACAAAAACAGCTCAATATATTTTCTTTTGTGTACCACAGAAGAAAGTCAGTCAAAAAAAAATTACTCTTACAGCCTGGTACACCATGTGGCATAATGATGATGAACCCAGATCCTTGCTTTAATGCTATTTATTTGCCATTTATTCTAGGGATGCATGATATATCGGCCACATTATCGGTCTCGGCCGATATATGATCATTTTTAATGTTATCGTTATCGGCCCAATAAGAACATTTAGCCGATATCTAAAAGCCGATAAATAATGTATTATTTTCTTGAGCTGAGGCACTTAAGATGTGCAGTGTTCAACAGGATGCTTTTAAATTGCTTGAAATATGATTGAAATCACTTTAAAAAAGGAAAATCCAGTTAAAGTGCAAAATGTGCAGCGCAAGTCTGTCATATCGGCTACACAACATTAAAATAAGAACATCATAATTGTGTTTGTATCTTGGCTTTTAATGAGGAAAATCAAAAATTGCCTAAAAATTTGGGTTTAGATTTATCGGCCAAAATATCTGTTATCGGCTTTCAAATATAAAGAATTATCGGTTATCGGATCGGCCAAAATTGTCATATCGGTGCATCCCTAATTTATTCCTATAACCTGAAAACTATTAATTATTTTGAATAATAAATTATTCAAAGTTATAATTCACTTGATTGGATCACCACAGAACATATGACATTGGATCTGACATTATGTATGTGGAACCAAAGTGCTCACCTGTCTGCCATCTTGTCCCACATTAGTCTGTCCCCTCACCACTGTCCTGATGTTGTCATCCAACCGTCTGATTAAAGGAATTATATGCAATATCAGTTTAATAAGAATCAATAACATCCACATATAAATGCAGACCTTATCGGGATCTAAATATTGAAAACTCACCTGATTTTAAGTTGGATGTTATTCACCACATCGTCTATGTTCGCCAATGACTACAAAATGATAGGGGGAGGATACATAAACACTACTGAAATACATCAAGGGCCTGTACCATGAAGCCAGTTTAGGTGGCTAGCCAGCTATGTTTCAGTTCAGTTTGTGCCAGCCCTGGATTTTAGGTACCATGAAAGTGGTTTGGCTTTTAGCAGTGTTCATCGCCATAGTAACTTAAGCTCCACGGCTAACCTGGTCCGGGACAGGTTATGTTCCAGGTAAGAGATTGCAAACTGAAATTGGACCAATCAGCTGTGAGCAAACAAAGTGACATGTCTGACGCGATAAAGTCACTCTACCTGTTTCCACTCCAAATTAAAGGTCACTACACAGCAAATGATTTTAAAAGACAAAATCATGGCTTTTAGTAAATAAATGTGTATGATTTAGAAATGATTTCTGTAATTATTATGCCCTTAAACAATCTCACATGTACAATTTTAGTTGTACAAACTCAGATTTTAAATGAATACGTATATAAATGTAATATAAATATGCTTTAGAATCAATAAATGAAGCTAAAATGACATGTGAGCTTAAATGTTCAATTTTCTCTATACTTTTATCAACTGTTTAAACTAACTTCATAACTTTTACTTGCACTGATATACAGTAGCGAGACTTTACGGTAACACTTTATTTGAAGGAGTGTGCATAAGGCTGTCATGACACTGTCATAAACATGATATAACACCCGTCATGAACATGAAGGAGTCTTTATGAATGTTTATGACTGTTGTCATTAAGTGTCATTCGGTAAATTATGACACTTTTAATGCAAAGTTGACATTGTTTAAAATGTCTTTGTTATGACAACTTGACATTAACAAAGACAGAAATGTCTTTGCTATGACAACTTGACATTAACCAAGAAATCATAACTAGTCCAACGTGTTCCACTTTACTTGAGGTAAGGGGAAATATTAATGACACTGTTGTTAAAGCATTTGACAGTCTAATGACCATTAATGACATCTTTATAACTAGTACAATGTGTTCCACTTTACTTGAGGACAAGTCAAATATTCTCAGTTATTATGGTGTCATGAGAACCAAAGTTAAAACCAACCATAACATATGATAGGGACAAGGGTAATGTAATGTTAACATATTACAGGTTAACAGGTTATGGTTTCTTGGTTAATGTCAAGTTGTCATAACAAAGACATTTTAAACAATGTCAACTTTGCATTTAAAGTGTCATAATTTACCGAATGACACTTAATAACAACAGTCATAAACATTCATAAAGACTCCTTCATGTTCATGACAGGTGTTATGTCATGTTAATGACAGTGCCATGTCAGTCTTATGCACACCCCTTCAAATAAAGTGTTACCGACTTTCTTTTAGTTGTCCTATTGTCTTCTTCCTGTGTAAATTTGTTTAAATTCTTAATATTTGAATACTTTTATTTAATAAGTGAATTGCGCTACTTCTCTCACGAGAAATTAATTTCAATGAGTTTCACTCTTTCTCAGCATGTGATTGGCTGTTTGCTACTTATATCACACCTAAACTCCTAAACTTAAGATCAAAGCCTGAATTGTCAAAGAAAGTTGATGATCAGCATCAAGGTACCAACAAAGCCTGATTGGATAGGTTTGGTTATGTCAACTCGAAAATAATCCTGCAACCTTGAGTTTGCTCAACTACCATCATGGTACAGGCCCCAGCTATCCTTTAATTTAATTTATCTCTTTTAAAAGTCAACAAAAATAAGTTCAAGTTCAGAGAGAGTAGCGCTCTCTAGTGGCCAATAATAAGAACATTCAATAGGCCACAATGTTAATAAAAGCATAAATATTACTAGTATTAATGGTCACTGGCCTTAATATGGGTGGCCTATGCACAGATAGACAGGCATTAAATTTGATTCATTCCTTATTTGTATAATCAATGCTAACAGCATACTATTAACATAGTATATTGCTCAGAACTAAAAGTTTCAGAATGAAGGTATATTCATAATGTTGACCATTATGCAAACAAGTTCTAATTCAGACTCACCTGCTCTGTTGGAAACAAGGTATTAATGTATTCAACAGCATTGAAGTCAGCTCGATCCAAAGGGTCTTGGCTGGGGAAAACCTAAAAATGTCATATGACAAGGTCAAGCCCTGAAAAGCAGTGTCTGCTGATTGAGGATCAAATGTTCTGTGAGTCTGAAGTTTACAACAATCTTTACTACAATGGCACCAAAACAAATAGATCTAAGAGCCAGTTGTATTCCTGATCGTATGCTGGACTCAACTGGAGCCAGAGGAAGTCAAGTCACCTTTTTTTACAATACAGATTGCATCAAACCAGCTTCACAGTGATAACATGAAAATAATACAACCAAGTTTGTTTGAAGAAAATTGCATCATCGAGCCAAATCAATAAAAGTGTTGAATATTAAATATTGGATTAGAATTATTATTGTTCAATTAACAATTAAAACAATTCTGCACATCATTCCTCTCCAATGATGCTTCTTTAGTGTAGGATTTTTTCTCTCACTGCGTTTTGGTAAACATTAATAAACATTGTGTTAAGAACATAGACTAACACTATTAGTACATTTCATACATTCACAATCCCCAAGAGATAATTCAAATATAATTAGATAGAAATTGCAGAATGCAATATAAGTTCTTCATTTTATGCCTATTAAAGGGACTCCCTTGTTTAAAATCTTGAATGTGTCAATCTCTTTTTTCCTGTCTAGTCACATCCCACCAAATACAAGCTAGCGATGAAAATTTACGTTTGGGGGTTCGTGGTTTTAAAAACAAATTCGGTTTTGACAACAGTTATCTACGTAAACACAAAAGTAAAATGATAAATACAACAGACAAGATGAAAATGTTTAGGGGGCTTCAATGGAGAAGTATCAAACTGGCTATTAGCATCTCATGAGAAGACACTCTGACACAACAATAAATACAGACTCAACCCCAAATTATCACTTGCCTGCTCAATGGCCAGCTGCACTTCTGGAGTAAGGTGTAATATCGCCTCCAAATCTTCCACAAACTCTAATTCTTCATCCTCCATCATTGTAAACAATAAACAGACGTTTTATTTCCTGACTGTGCTGACGTTAATGCTTCTTTACCGTTGTCGATAAACAGGGTAAATGTGATTCATTAGCGCCATCTTTCGAGCTGGAGAACCAACACGAGACTATTTTCGTAAGTTTTTCAGTTAATCCTAAAATGCGATATCGTATTATCTATTAATTCAAAAACGATGACAATACATTATTGTATATTTCTGGTTTTAATTGTCGTGTGTTCCTTATATCATAATTATGTATTATGTGTGTCAAACTTGGTTTTAAAACAATTTATCAATTACACTATAAAAAACAGTAAGGTAGCATATCTTTTGCATTTTAGATTGGGTACTGTACAGTCAGTGTATCATCTGTGTACACACCCTTATAGATTAAGGGCAAATTATTGTATTTTCTTTGATACATTTTTACGTATATGTTGACCAATGTTATAAATCAGAGGTAAGATCATTTTGATTCAAAATATAGCCCATGGACAAATTGCATGGGACAAATTGCACAAATTGCCCATGGACAAAATCCTCTATTTTACTCTAGTTGTAACACATTTACCAGTTATCCAGTTAACACAAGTAATATTCGTAATTATGACTTATAGGCATCTAAAGATTTGTACACCTTCATTGACTCTCTGATAAGCATAGATGGCGTGTCGCTGAGATACAGGTAGATGTCGCCGAATGTCAAATCTGGCCATGTGTTAGGACTTTTGTTCCTATTCTCACTCAGGTGATATGAATCAGGCATAGAACATGAACCCTGATTATATAAAAGCTTTACCTTATATCTCCTTTTAGCTTTTTCGCACAAAGAATTATAGTTTTGCTGACAGAACACATAGACTGCTGCGTATGTTTTGGTTTTTTGCCAACCAGTTCGCGCCCACGCCCATTTCGTGACGTCACATATGACGCTGGCGAACATCCCTATAGCAAACAGCAGTCAGATCGAAACAGTAGACTTTTATAACAAAACACATTCAAATAAAAACAAACAATTATGACTAACTAACACATATTATAGCTAACACATATTTTTAAAACATAAATTCTAAATGTCAAAATTACTTTGTTGGAACGACTCTTAATAAGACACCAGAACCAGCAACAGCAACAAATAATGTTGCGAATGTCTTTGTGACGTCACAATGTATTTTCTAATGACGAAATAAAAAAGACACAGAAACGTTTCTATTGGCAAGATGTTTTCTATCGCTGCTTTTCAGAGTGAATCTTCATGTCTACATGCAGTGCACTTCAGCGTGAGGCTTTCAACATTACTTCCAGACTGTGATATTCAATGCTGTGAAGATGACGGGAGAACTACCAGCTTCAGAAGAGAAACAGGCTTCTTATATAGCAGCGACTGAGGAGAATAATCCTAAAGGCAATTTTTTGACATTATTTTAAAAGCCTAAAATCTTAAGAAATAATCTTGTTTTAACTAACGTTAGGCTTTGTTTCACAGACAAAATTTAAGGCTAGTCCTGGGCTAAAATTCAGTTGTTGAGTTTTAACTGAAAGCAACTTGCACTGAGATAGCCCTAGATTAAAATATTTTAGTGCTATATTGTTTTTCCCCCAAAATGCAAACAAGTAATATTTTGTTTTAATGCACATTTATAAAATACTTAAATGTCATAATTTAACTATAAGGCCTAATCCTGGTTAATCTAAGCCTAATCTGTGAGACCACAGTGGCCAGTTGTTGGGAGTTGAAGTTAGGCCTAAAGACCTTTATTTTGTGCTTTTAATTTTTGGTCATAATTTTGTTTCCTGCAACAATGAAGTCTACTCTCTGTGTTTGAATTCTAAAGATAACCCATCTATTTATACAGAAAAACAAACAAAAGTGAAGAAGAAGATCTATTCATTCTTCCAGAGAGTATGTCACAGAGGCAGAAAAGTGGTACCTCTTCCACCAGAGCCCGCCACAGAGACAGAAGATCCCCAGCCAGGTCCTTCCCGTGTCACGACCACGCCTGACAAAGGTTTCATTGCCTTATTATTACTCTGGTTCATGTGAATTATGTCTTTATTTTCAGTTTTATTATTGCTTGACAGATGTCCCTATAGGTAGGATAGTCCTACGAGTTGTTAATATCCACACTCTTCAGATGAATATTTATTCTGCCCATAAAGTCACAGCCAGCAATGCAATGAGTTCATGGAAGACTATCAAAGAAACAAGCATTATAATGTGTGTATGTTTTTTGTTTTTTTTTTCAGCTCTATTTGACACCCTTTATAGAGTGGGAGAAAAATTGGGGCAAGGAGCCTTTGGCACTGTGTTTAAAGGGACTCGCAAATCTGATGGCAAGAAGGTAGACACTTAACCATCCTTTTTGGGAACTTTGAAGTTGTAGCCTATATCAATTTCCAGTTTTGATCAAAACTGGTGTCAACTTTACATTGAAGATTGTAATTACATTTTATTAAATGTAGTACATTTTAAATGAAGATTTGTATGATTAATTTACCATATTTATTCAAATTTTCAGGTCGCTATCAAATGTGTCCCCAAGAGTACAAAGGACCGTTATATTTTGATTGTAAGTTGGTGAGACTATATCTAACGACGTGTAATATATCTCATTTCATGTTTACTCTATATTAAATAGTGAGAGAAATCAAGCATAGACACACAGTAGTAAGCTAATCTTTTTGATGAATATTTTTCTAGCCTGGGTATTCCCAGCCTCTGTTTAAGGAAGTGGCTCTCAATCTGCTGGTGAAAGAACCTTCGATCAGCCCCAACATTGTCCAGATGCTGGACTGGTTTGAAGAGGCAGATCGACACATAATCGTCATGGAATATACACATCCTTGTGTGACCGTGGACGAATTCATTGTTCAAAGCAGATTCCATCGGAAGGAAAAAGTGACACGTGGCTTGATGCTTCAAGCATTGCTTGCAGCAAACCACTGTGTCACCCAAGGTGTCTTCCACAATGATATCAATTCTTGGAACATCCTGGTCAACACAAAGACACAGGAGGTCAAATTAATAGACTTTGGCCTTGGTCTGCAGATTACAAATTCAGGTAAGTTGGCTTTTTTGTCTTGTGTAGAGTGACTAATAAACTTATAAAATTGTCTCTTAGTTCTCAAAAAAAAAATCTTTTGTTTTTCTTTTTGGATAGAGATCAAAACTGAAGCTGTCTTAGTAACAGTCAAGTCTCTGGGTGTAATCCTAAAGCAGTTAGTGGATGACAATCCCAGTTTTTCCAAAGGTGAGACTACGCCAAAAACAAACACACAATTCCAAAAGCAATTGCATTGTTAAACATAAATATAAAGCACAATCTGCTCACCAAAAGCAACAAAAAAGGGATAGAACTGAAAATGTTTGTTGTATAAGTAAAATTTAAATGAGCTCATGTAAAACATAGCAGAGCGCCTCCATGTTCACAGAGTTTTACATACAAACTTTAAGGTGTTGCATGGTCATAATGAATGTGCATGACTAACCAGGTCTCTCATGAAAATTTACAGAATGCTATGATTTCATGGATCAGTGCCTTGGTCCACCAGAGAAGACACCACCGTTGGAACAGCTTTTACAACATAAATGGTTTAAGCAGGAAAAATGGTGGAGAAAATTGTTCAGGAGGTATAGTGTAACATACTATTTGAGGGAAGACAGATAAAAAGAAAACTACATTGAAATCCGGAGTAGTGGGTCACTAAAATATGTACGTTTTTTTTGCATTCAGCAGATGATCCAAATGCTCCAGTGAGGAAGAGCAGAATACAAGGCATTCATCAGACAGTCTAAAGTGGAGATGTGGCGCCCGGAGCCTAGGTGAGATTTTTTTGTAAAATAGGGCAGAGAGAAACTGATTATTCTCATTTAAATAATGACAATGAGAGACCACTTTATAACTCATGAAAAACACACAGTTCAACGAGTGTAGCATGATTCGCCAAATAATGTAAAACATATTTTGTCCATATCTAGAACAGAGGGTGGACTACAACGCAACCCTGAATGCCAGGGAAGACCACAACTAGACAAGCCCTCTGCACAGACCATCAGCAAAGACGAAGAAGATCTATTCATTCTTCCAGAGAGTATGTCACAGAGGCAGAAAAGTGGTACCTCTTCCACCAGAGCCCGCCACAGAGACAGAAGATCCCCAGCCAGGTCCTTCCCGTGTCACGACCACGCCTGACAAAGGTTTCATTGCCTTATTATTACTCTGGTTCATGTGAATTATGTCTTTATTTTCAGTTTTATTATTGCTTGACAGATGTCCCTATAGGTATATATAGAGCAGAATACAAGGCATTCATCAGACAGTCTAAAGTGGAGATGTGGCGCCCGGAGCCTAGGTGAGATTTTTTTGTAAAATAGGGCAGAGAGAAACTGATTATTCTCATTTAAATAATGACAATGAGAGACCACTTTATAACTCATGAAAAACACACAGTTCAACGAGTGTAGCATGATTCGCCAAATAATGTAAAACATATTTTGTCCATATCTAGAACAGAGGGTGGACTACAACGCAACCCTGAATGCCAGGGAAGACCACAACTAGACAAGCCCTCTGCACAAATTTATTACCATTTCTTAATTTAAACGGCTATAGTGTTATTATAAGAGTAAATAAAGTACGTCGTGGAATCATCTGGCGCTAAATTTAAATGTTTAACCGTTTGCGATCCATCTCGCCGGTGATTTCCGATGCATTCCGTGAGCTTTCTCGTAGCCCTCCGTTTGGAGTGTGCTTCTGAAAAATCTCAGTTTTGAGGGCTATGTAGCCCTACCCTTCACCCTACCCCTCGATCTCAACAAGAATCGGGACACCCTACCCCTAGACGTGAATGCGCAAAACGGAGGGGTAGGGCTAAGGGGTGAATTGGGATTGAGCCTTAATATCCAGGAATATTATTTATTTGACTGCACTGACACTATTGAATGTGAACAGAAATGAGCTAGATGAAGACGTCAATGTTTTCTGCAAAACTAGCTGAATTAATTTATTGAACTGAACTGAATCAACACTGAACTGACTTCAGCTAAAATTTGACACTTTTGTTTTGTTTTTGCTTTGTAGCAGAAATGAATTCTGTATGAATCATCGATCATTATTTATTATATTATTGTATCACAATTATTATATTATTTATTATTGTATTGTATTATATATTATTTATTATTGTATTATTATATTTGATATTATATTATTTATGATTTTATTATTGTGTTATACACTACCGGTCAAAAGTTTAAGATCGGTAAGATTTTTTATGTTTTTAAAAGAAGTCACCAAGGCTGCAATTTTTTTATAAAAAATACACAAAAAACAGTAATATTGTGAAATGTTATGACAATTTAAAATGATTTTTTTATGTTAATATACTGTATATTAAAATGTAATTTATTCCTCTGAAAAAACGCTGAATTTTCAGCATCATTACTCCAGTCTTCAGTGTCACATGATCCTTCACAAATCACTCTAATATGATGATTTTATGCTCCAAAAACATGTATGATTATTATCCATGTTGAAAACAGTTTTTACATTTTTATTTCAGGATTCTTTGATGAATAGAAAGTTCAAAAGAACAGCTTTTATCTGAAATGGAAAGCTTTTCTTAAACACTACCCTTGAAAAAGTTTGGGGTCAGTAAGAATTTGTATTTTATTTTTGGGGAAATAAATAAGAAATCAATACTTCTATTCATCAAGGATGAGTTACATTGATCAAAAGTTACAGTAAAGACATTTATAATGTTAGAAAAGATTCTAATTAAATAAATGCTGTTCTTTTAACTTTCTATTCATCAAAGAATCCTGATACATTTTATGTACACTCCTCCCTTTTCTCCTCTTCCTCGTGTGGTGGTTCTTCTGGAGCTTCCCTGTTGAGAACTTCCTGGAAATGTTCCTTCCACCTCGCTAGTCTGACCTCTTTACTCTTCAGCAGCTCCCCGTTCTTACTCCTCACTGCTGCGGTTTGTCTGGTTCTCTGTCCTGTCAATTGTTTTACAATATTGTATAGTTCTTTCTGCCTTCCGTTTTCCGCTGCTTCCTGTGCTCTCTCTGCTTTCTCTGACATCCACCTCCTCTTGTCCTCTCTCACACTCCACTTCCCTGTCCTTCTCCCTGTACTCTTCTCTGATTCTGTTTTTAATTCTGTGAAGCGGGTACTTTCAATCCTTATCTTGGCGGCTTTTCTTTCGTCTGATCAGTCTCCAGGTGTTATTGCTGATCCACGGCTTGTTCTTCCCCTTCCTGAAGCCAAGCACCTCTTCTCCTGACTTGTCGTAGGCACTTCTCTGCTGTTCCCATATTTTCTCTACGTCTTCACTCTTGTTCCTGGTCTTTTCCAACTTGCTCGTGACCGCCGCACAGTACTTCTTCCTCGTCACCTCATCTCTCACGTCGTTCTACTTCTATCCTCGGTTTGACCTTGTTGTTGTTTCTCTGGGTACTAAGACGCAGTTTGATGCGCGTTCTCACCAGGTAGTGGTCGCTGTTTGCAACAGCTCCTCTCTGTACTCGGGAGTCCAGGACAGAAGATCTCCACTGTCCTCTGATCAGAAGATGGTCGATCTGATTCTTCGCTTTTCCATCCGCTGATACCCATGTTGCCTTGTGAATGTCCTTATGGGGGAATAATGTTCCTGTAATCACAAGTCCATTCAACTGGCAGAACTCGCACAGTCTTTCTCCGTTATCATTCTGTGTCCCTGAACCCATGCATGCCCATTGTCCTCTTGTACCCGCTGTTGTCACTTCCAAATTTAGCGTTGAAGTTCCCCATGATGATGACGATGTCGTTCTTGTTACATCCATCCAATGTTTCCTGTAGCTGTTGGTAGTATTGTTCTTTCTCCTCTTCTTCCTTCTCATTGTGAGGGGCGTACACTTGAATAACAGTCACTCTCCTGTATCTCGAGTAGAATCTTGCTGTTATTATCCTCTTGGTGATGGGGGTCCATTCCATGAGTGACTTTTCTGCTTGCTGGCTTATCATGATGGCAACACCACCCTCATGCAATTCTTCATCCCCACTATAAACCAGCGTCTGCCCTGTAGCCATCTTCATCCTGCCTGCTCCTGTCCATCTGCACTCGCTGATCCCCAGTACGTCAAGTTGGTACCTTTCCATCTCTCTCGCGATCTGTGCTGCTGCTCCTCCCCTATACATAGTTCTCACATTCCAATGTCCGATGGTGAAAATGTTTTTGGGTGTCATTAGAGATCTCATCGGACGCTGGGTTTCCTTAAGGCTTTGACCCTTTGAGGAGGAGTATTTAAAAGTTCATTGCGTGTGTTTTACAAAAAAACCTCAATAGCCGACTTCCTGTTGGGCTGGGGTAAAAAGTAAGAACGCGAGGTATAGATGAAATTCTGCTATCGACATGTGTACCGAGTTTCATATTATTACATGCAAGTGCGTTTGAGTTATGGACCAGGTGTTCGGACCCCATTCCAGGGGGCGCTGACGAGCCGCCCTGCCACGCCCGGGTACCAGCTTCAGCCCGGCTCTGATGGCCGCGGGTTCTGACCCGTGTGCAAAGTTTCAAGAGTTTTCGTCGCCATACTGTCGTCGCCATATTGGGGCCATGCTCACAGGGGCCATGCTAAACTTCTCTGTATCGATCCAATTTTAGTATATGTGCTGCCTTTTAATATATATTAACATAAAAAAGTCATTTAAAATTTTCATAATATTTCACAATATTACTGTGTTTTTTGTGTATTTTTTATCAACAAATTGCAGCCTTGGTGAGCAGAAGAGACTTCTTTTAAAAACATAAAAAATCTTGCCGATCTTAAACTTTTGACCGGTAGTGTATATTATATTATTTATTATTATATTATTGTATTGTATTATTTATTATATTATTGTATTGTATTATATATTTAGGGCCCAAGCCCTGAAGGGCGCAGAGCCCTATTGTTTTCCTTCCATTATTCAGGCCCAAGCCTGAAGGCGCAGAGCCCTATTGTTTTCCTTCCGATTATTTTTTTTTTTTTTATTTTTTTTTTTTTCTTTTTCTAGCGACTATTCGGGCACTTTTGGGGCCCTTGACATGCTCGAAAACTCTTGAAGACTTTGCACACGGGTCAGAACCCGCGGCCATCAGAGCCGGGCTGAAGCTGGTACCCGGGCGTGGCAGGGCGGCTCGCCAGCGCCCCTGGAATGGGGTCCGAACACCTGGTCCATAACTCAAACACACTTGCATGTAACAATATGAAACTCGGTACACATGTCGATAGCAGAATTTCATCTATACCTCGCGCTCTTGCTTTTCACCCCAGCCCAACAGGAAGTTGGCTATTGAGGTTTTTTTGTAAAACACACGCAATGAACTTTTAAATACTCCTCCTAGAGCTCCTATCCAAATTCGACGAAACTCGGTCAGCTAGAAGTCAAGACATTGAGGATGAAAGTTTGTGTGGGGATTTTTGATATCTCGAACGGTTTGGCCGTGGCGAGGAAACGAAACTATGGCGAGAAACGTGAAACAGGAAGTGTGTCATAACTTCAGCATACATTAACTGATCTGGATGAAACTTCAGCAGTGCGTTCGCTGTAAGAGGACGATCACATGGATGTGACTATTGTGAGTCAAAGTTATAGCGCCACCAACTGGCAGCAGGAAGTGTGTCACTTTCAAAATGCTTTGAAATCACCCTCTTATTTTTACCCGATTTGCTTCAAACTTAATCTGTATAATGTACATACACGGCAGATGAAGACCTATGAATGGATTCTTGATATCTTTGAAACTGTTGCCGTGGCGACGCATCAAACTTTACCATTCTTTTAGGATGCATTCTTTTAGGGATTCGAACATTTGTCCATAAATCAAACACACGTGCATGGATTAATATGAAACTCGGTACACTCATAGATCACATCAGGCCAAACAACTTTCGTGCTCTAAGTTTTACGACAGTTCAAACGGAAGTCGGGAATTATGTTTTTTTTTTTAAATAATTGTCCTAGAAAAACATCAAATTACAACCCATGCTGTTACCAATCACCACCAAACTCGGTGTGCATGAAGTCAAGACATTGAGGATGCTATATTCCGGACGGATTTTTGATATCTCGAACGGTTTGGCCGTGTGCGGATTTTTTTGACTAAAAAAGGACACATAAAGTGTGTTATAACTTGGTTAGTTTTACTGACAGTTACAAAACTTGCCGTGTATATTGTTCTATTCAAGCCAAACAACTTTCTAATTAACAATAATAAGCTCAAACCCACAGAAAGTCAGATATTGTAGTTTGAATATGATCATGCTCTTTCTGAGCCTAGGCCTGTCACACAGTCTGTGTGTGTGTGTGTGATTGAGTCTTTTGACACACAGTCTCTGTGTGTGTGTGTAGGGGGAGGGGGCTTAATAATTTCACTGTGTGTCTGGCCTGCTAAAGTAAATACATTTCTTAAGCCTGGTATTTTTTAAATAAGTTTTTGTTTTTATTTTTTTATAAGTAAAGACATATAACCTGTTTAATTGTAGTGCATTGACAATAGTTTTATATAATTAGTGTATTAATTAAATTAACTTGGTCCATAAATCAAAAAGGAAGTGTGTTAAAACTTCTGCATACATTAACTGATCTTGATGAAACTTCAGCAGTGTGTTCGTTGTAAGAGGCCGATCACATGGATGTGACTATTGTGAGTCAAATATATAGCGCCACCAACTGGCAGCAGAAAGTGTTTCACTTGCAAAATGCTTTGAAATCACACTCTTACTTTTACCCGATTTGCTTCAAACTTCATCTGTATAATGTAAACACACGCCAGATGAAGAGCTGTGAAAGCATTATTCAATATCTAAGATAATGTTGCCATAGCAACGCATCAAACTTTAACATTCCTTTTTTTTGATGATTTTGAGTCTCTTAGCGGCTTTTGGGGCCCTTAATGGGTTTGAAAACTCTTGAAACTTTGCACACAGGTCAGATCCCACAGCCATCAAGAGCCGGGAAGATGGTACCCGGGTGTGGCAAGGGGGCTGAGACAGCGCCCCCTGGAACGGGGTCCAAAAACTTGGTCCATAAATCAAACACGCTTGCATGTAATAATATGAAACTCAGTACACATGTTGATCTCATCGTTTCATATATTCATATATTCTCCTCAAGCCGGACAACTTTCTAATTTACACTCATGAGCTAGGACCCACAGAAAGTCAGATATTTTGGTTTGAAAATGTTGAGTGTCTCTCTGAGCCTACACTTCTGTATGGCAAGCCCTTTTAACATTTAAAAGCTAAGTTTGACTATTCGTAATTAACATTGTAGATATCAACAACGTCTTTCTAGTCGTAATTACATTTTGGATAGTTTGTATTATCATTTAAGATATCTGTAACGTAATTGTGACTGGTCGAAACGACAGATAGAGTATGGCAAGCCGTTTTAACATTTAATCATTTTAACCTACTAGTCTCTATTTTCATGCTACTAGTACTTATTTTTAGATACTAGTATCTATTCCATTAAGTACTAGTACTTATTCATTAGCTACTAGTGCTTATTCTTTAGATACTAGTGCCTTTTCTTTTAGATACTAGTGTTTATTCTTTAGGTACTAGTACCTTTTAAAGATACTAGTACTTATTCATTAGACACTAGTCCTTATTTATTAGATACTAGTACTTATTCATTAGATGCTAGTCCTTATTCATTACATACCAATGCTTATTAATTAGTTACTAGTACTTATTCATTAGATGCTAGTACCTATTAAATAGATACTAGTACTTATTCATTAGACACTAGTACTTATTTCAATGGTGACTAGTAACTATTCTTTTGTTACTAGTCACATTTTTTACAGTGACTTCTATGGTGATCTGTCATTCAGATATCAACTATTCAGTTCTGACTAGTATGTTAGTATGTATTCCAATTGTGGAATACATACTAGTATGTATTCCAAAGCAGGGGTTACGTTTTTGCACGTCGTACAGAATAACCCTAAAGGCACCAAGGTGGCGGTGCCACCGGCTTTATATGTGTGTGTGTGTGTGTGTGTGTGTGTGTGTGTGTGTGTGATATAGTAATATATAGCTGCGAGCAGCGATGGAGGGCCAAAGCCGGCGGTACCGCCATCCCGGTGCCTTTAGGCACCGGGGTTGCGGTGCCACCGGCTTGGGCCCGCGTAATCGCTGCTCGCAGCTATATTTATTTTATTTTTATTTTCTAGCGACTATTCGGGCACTTTTGGGGCCCTTAACATGCTCGAAAACTCTTGAAACTTTGCACACGGGTCAGAACCCGCGGCCATCAGAGCCGGGCTGAAGCTGGTACCCGGGCGTGGCAGGGCGGCTCGTCAGCGCCCCCTGGAATGGGGTCCGAACACCTGGTCCATAACTCAAACACACTTGCATGTAATAATATGAAACTCGGTACACATGTCGATAGCAGAATTTCATCTATACCTCGCGTTCTTACTTTTTACCCCAGCCCAACAGGAAGTCGGCTATTGAGGGTTTTTTGTAAAACACACGCAATGAACTTTTAAATACTCCTCCTAGAGCTCTGATCCAAATTCGACGAAACTCGGTCAGCGTGAAGTCAAGACATTGAGGATGAAAGTTTGCGTGGGGATTTTTGATATCTCGAACGGTTTGGCCGTGGCGAGGAAACGAAACTATGGCGAGAAACGTGAAACAGGAAGTGTGTCATAACTTCAGCATACATTAACTGATCTGGATGAAACTTCAGCAGTGCGTTCGCTGTAAGAGGACGATCACATGGATGTGACTATTGTGAGTCAAAGTTATAGCGCCACCAACTGGCAGCAGGAAGTGTGTCACTTTCAAAATGCTTTGAAATCACCCTCTTATTTTTACCCGATTTGCTTCAAACTTCATCTGTATAATGTAAATACACGGCAGATGAAGACCTATGAATGGATTCTTGATATCTTTGAAACTGTTGCCGTGGCGACGCATCAAACTTTACCATTCTTTTAGGATGCATTCTTTTAGGGATTCGAACATTTGTCCATAAATCAAACACACGTGCATGGATTAATATGAAACTCGGTACACTCATAGATCACATCAGGCCAAACAACTTTCGTGCTCTAAGTTTTACGACAGTTCAAACGGAAGTCGGGAATTATGTTTTTTTTTTTTAAATAAATGTCCTAGAAAAACATCAAATTACAACCCATGCTGTTACCAATCACCACCAAACTCGGTGTGCATGAAGTCAAGACATTGAGGATGCTAAATTACGGACGGATTTGTGATATCTCGAACGGTTTGGCCGTGGCGGATTTTTTTGACTAAAAAAGGACACATAAAGTGTGTTATAACTTGGTTAGTTTTACTGACAATTACAAAACTTGCCGTGTATATTGTTCTATTCAAGCCAAACAACTTTCTAATTAACAATAATAAGCTCAAACCCACAGAAAGTCAGATATTGTAGTTTGAATATGATCATGCTCTTTCTGAGCCTAGGCCTGTCTTTGCCTGTGTGTGCGTGTGTGTGTGTGTGTGTGTGTGTGTGTGTGTGTGTGTGTGTGTGTGTGTGTGTGTGTGTGTGTGTGTGTGTGTGTGTGTGTGTAGGGGGAGGGGGCTTAATCATTTCACTGTGTGTCTGGCCTGCTAAAGTAAATACATTTCTTAAGCCTGGTATTTTTTAAATAAGTTTTTATTTTTATTTTTTATAAGTAAAGGCATATAACCTGTTTAATTGTAGTGCATTGACAATAGTTTTATATAATTAGTGTATTAATTAAATTAACTTGGTCCATAAATAAAAAAGTAAGTAAATAAATCAAAAAGGAAGTGTGTTAAAACTTCTGCATACATTAACTGATCTTGATGAAACTTCAGCAGTGTGTTCGTTGTAAGAGGCCGATCACATGGATGTGACTATTGTGAGTCAAATATATAGCGCCACCAACTGGCAGCAGAAAGTGTTTCACTTTCAAAATGCTTTGAAATCACACTCTTACTTTTACCCGATTTGCTTCAAACTTCATCTGTATAATGTAAACACACGCCAGATGAAGAGCTGTGAAAGCATTATTCAATATCTAAGATAATGTTGCCATAGCAACGCATCAAACTTTAACATTCCTTTTTTTGATGATTTTGAGTCTCTTAGCGGCTTTTGGGGCCCTTAATGGGTTTGAAAACTCTTGAAACTTTGCACACAGGTCAGATCCCACAGCCATCAGAGCCGGGCTGAAGATGGTACCCGGGTGTGGCAAGGGGGCTAGACAGCGCCCCCTGGAACGGGGTCCAAAGACTTGGTCCATAAATCAAACACGCTTGCATGTAATAATATGAAACTCAGTACACATGTTGATCTCATCGTTTCATATATTCATATATTCTCCTCAAGCCGGACAACTTTCTAATTTACACTCATGAGCTAGGACCCACAGAAAGTCAGATATTTTGGTTTGAAAATGTTGAGTGTCTCTCTGAGCCTACACTTCTGTATGGCAAGCCCTTTTAACATTTAAAAGCTAAGTTTGACTATTCGTAATTAACATTGTAGATATCAACAACGTCTTTCTAGTCGTAATTACATTTTGGATAGTTTGTATTATCATTTAAGATATCTGTAACGTGATTGTGACTAGTCGAAACGACAGATAGAGTATGGCAAGCCGTTTTAACATTTAATCATTTTAACCTACTAGTCTCTATTTTCATGCTACTAGTACTTATTTTTTAGATACTAGTATCTATTCCATTAAGTACTAGTACTTATTCATTAGCTACTAGTGCTTATTCTTTAGATACTAGTGCCTTTTCTTTAGATACTAGTGTTTATTCTTTAGGTACTAGTACCTTTTTAAAGATACTAGTACTTATTCATTAGACACTAGTCCTTATTTATTAGATACTAGTACTTATTCATTAGATGCTAGTCCTTATTCATTACATACCAATGCTTATTAATTAGTTACTAGTACTTATTCATTAGATGCTAGTACCTATTAAATAGATACTAGTACTTATTCATTAGACACTAGTACTTATTTTCAATGGTGACTAGTAACTATTCTTTTGTTACTAGTCACATTTTTCCATTGACTTCTATGGTGATCTGTCATTCAGATATCAACTATTCAGTTCTGACTAGTATGTTAGTATGTATTCCAATTGTGGAATACATACTAGTATGTATTCCAAAGCAGGGGTTACGTTTTTGCACGTCGTGCAGAATAACCCTAAAGGCACCAAGGTGGCGGTGCCACCGGCTTTACTGTGTATATATATATATGTGTGTGTGTGTGTGTGTGTGTGTGTGTGTGTGATATAGCTGCGAGCAGCGATGGAGGGCCAAAGCCGGCGGTCCCGCCATCCCGGTGCCTTTAGGTAACTAGAAGGCACCGGGATTAGAGTGCCACCGGCTTGGGCCCGCGTCAGCTGTCGCAGCTGTGATATTATTTATTATTGTATCACAAAATGATTTGAAACAATCTGTATAGTACATAAAAAAAGGTGACACGTCTAATTTGTAAAAAAATGACTCAAAGGAGCTGGTATTCTAACGAACCAGAAATGTACAGTGTGAACAGTTTAGTCTGTTTTGAGAAGAAATGATTCTTATGAGCCGGGTATTTTTAGTTACGCAAACACACAGTGTCTAATTCTACATTAATAAAAAAGGTCTTTTAGCAAATTATTTTAAAAAACACTTTTCGAATATTCATTTCTACATTAATTAAAACCACAACAACAAAAAAACAGCAGGAATGAGTTGGAGTCGTTACTGAATTAAAGCTGCAATACCTAAGATTGCATATCACTAGAGGGCGCTACATGTCAAAACAACAACAACGGCTTTGCTTAGATGACGGACGTAGAGGAAACGCTGAATGATGGGAACTGTTGTTTTCAACTCCACCGTGGATAAATGAGTCAGACGGGAATCGAAAATTAGTTGTCATGGATGAGGTAAAGTTCGAATTTCTATAAATGTTGACGTTTAATGACATGCTTGTTTTTCATTAAACTGAAATAGCCGCAAGAAAAGTCAGGTTTAAAAGTAAATTAGTTATCACAGATGTTACTGTACGAGTCACTGGACGAAGCTATGGTGGAGAGGGTTTGAAGTCAAATCGTTGCTAATGGATCCTGACTTCGCCTATGCTGCAATACGCATTTAGTTTTGCATTCATTTACAGAAATCAGCTGCTTGAATGACAATTACTGATGTTATTAGATTTTTCAGGTGATATTCTCAATTCATTCAGTTAACGAATACTACTGAGGTAAAGTTTTCAGAATGCAGACTCAGCAACAATAACGATTGTATTTAATTGTACAGTACAATCATAACATAGAACAGACATTATCTTCCTTTCATGTCATTAAACATAACAATATTGCTGGCCATATACTGATGAGAAAGTGCGCGTCCGATGTGCGATACTGGACTTTGTCCTAGACGTGGCACGGCTCTTCTCGTCCGATGTGCGACCCCCTTTACAGCCAACAGTTCACATTCAGAGAATAATTGAAAAGAATAATGCACCAGAATGTGCACCATTCCATTACAAATGCGCGAAACAAGCTGACGTTTGTTGCTTGATAGACGCAAACGCACAACTACAACTTCCGCCTTTATCCTGGACTACACGTAGTACGAGCGGAAACTGAGGTAGCGCGATATGACGCAATTGACTGGCGACTCCCAGCTCACCCCTGCTCCTTGGTTAAAATCTCAATTTTCTCGCGATTTAAACATTGCTTGAAACATTTGGAATATTGTAAGTTATCATCTTAACTAAATATATAACACTGGCCTTGTGATTTTGGGATATTTTAATGCAAAAATCTTAGGTATTCCACCTTTAAGAGGTGCTCAGCACTCAGCGGTGGACAGTACAAAATAGGTAAATTTACATGAGTACTGTACTTAAATTCACTTTTTAAGTATATGTTCTTTACTTTACTTCTGGAAACTTTTTACTTTATCAAGGTCTTACTTCTGAGAGTAACTTACTTCTCTTAGAAGGTCTTACTTCTGAGAGTAATGAACTTCACTACATCTGAAAGACAAATATTGTCCTTTTTACTCCACTACATTTCTACAAGTCCTTGAGTAGAAGTAATAACGTCAGTCAGTGGATGATTTTGGTTGCAACCTCGGACAGACATTGGATTTTTGTTGGAAATGAAAGTCAGGTTGACGTGACATGTGCTTGATGTTTAGACTCATGATGTTTCAGAATCCCTTTACAAGCCATTTGAGTGTCCGAAACATTGTGGACGTTATTGAGTGCAATAATTCAATCTCACATTCAATCTCACTACAGGAACTACTTCTGTACTTCTACTTAAGTAAAAATAGGTCCTTACAACTTTTACTTGTAATGGAGTAATACTTGACCAGTAGTATCTGCACTTTCACTCAAGTAAAGTTGTGTACTTTGTCCACCTCTGGTGCTCAGCGACAGCTAAATCGCAGGTCAATCTCACTCCAGGACAATTACCCTCATCGGTGTCTCTGGAAGATAATACAGTCTAAACAGGTTAACTGTTTGTAATGTGAACTCTTGTCCTCTAATTCTCTCCAGAACCAAAGCTTAAAGTTCAACATTAACCCACAGTGAAATGAATTCAAGATCCTTACAGCTGTGCACTTTGTTTCCTAAACTGTAAATGATTGATCGTATTATTCACTGAGATTCACAGAGGAGACACAAGATGCCTCAAGAGCAGGTGGACACTCTCTGCTATAAAATAAGAGAAGGACTGCCTAAATGGAGGGATATTTTCACATGGTGAGTGGATGTAGCTTACATTCAGTGGTGTATATATACTGTATTCTCAGGCTAAAGCTTAAAAATCATTCTCAAGTCATGTATAAAATGATCACCAGGGGTTAGTGTTATTTTAGTATAATTTATAGACTATTATAGTATTTATTTATATTTTGAATGAGTATGAGTATGTGATCATTAGTATTCCAGATGGTTCAGAGGATTTATTAATAGTGCATGATTGACCGGTCTCAAAATCTTCATCAAATGGTCAATGCATTCAAGCAAATGTTCATTGCAGGCAACTGTTCAAAACTCTGCTGATGGGTCAAAGCCTCTCTGCACTGATCTGTGGGACTGCTGTAACATCTCAGTATCTGGCGTCCATTTATTACCTTGATACACCCATGCTGCAAGAGCTTTATTAATTACAGCCTACTAGGCATCACTTACACCATGGCACTGATCTTCAGAAGAGGTATTTGATCACAAATCCATCAGTAATAATTTTAGTTGTCGCGTTTTCATTCTTGATCAACCATTAAACATTTTCAGAATAACTACTGTTTTTTGGACGTAATATTCAAGATGCCTCTCTTTTAATGTAGGTGATGGCAATATTTTGCAGATATTAAAGACAAAATGGTGGAAGTATCTATTGTTGGGACTGATAGATGTGGAGGCGAATTATGCAGTGGTGAAAGCGTACCAGTACACCACATTAACTAGCATACAGGTGACAACGTTTTATGAATGTGTTGATATACGGTGTGTTTACATAAACTACCATTCAAAAGTCTGGGGTCAGTAAACTATTTTTAAAAGGGGGGTTGACTGCGATTTCACTTTTTTCATTTTAAATAGTGTGTAATGTTTCTGTTGGTGCATAAACAGTATCTGCAAAGTTGCAGCACTGAAAGTTCAGTGTAAGCAGAGATATCGTCTTTTAAAAATCAGGAAGTAAAATTGCCTACAAAAACGACTCGATTGGGACTACAGCTAGGTTATGGTACGTCACTAACCTACACATTTGCATCAACCCCTCCCTCCGGAATATGCAGAAAATGGCATGCGCAATTTCTGAAGCACGTCGACTCGTCGGGTGTGTTGTTCACGCAGCTGTCAGGTCTTCTGTGTTCGGGCTTCCCATGGACGCTATTCTTCCTCAACAATGGATACAATTTATGTTTGATTATGTTACTGAAAATGACGATCGTAATCTAGCGAGTTCAACACCAGATTCAACAAGAAACTGTAAATAAAACATGAAGCAGTTCCAGACTTAAAACAAGAGGCAGCAGTTGTTGGGCCACAATCTGTAAGTAGGCTAAGACTTCATCATTTTAAATGTATTTGCAAGTATAATTCAAGACGTAGCCTTGTGTTTTATTTTTTTTTCAAATGCCAGCGCTGGCTTTATAGCCACTACTAGTTAGACTATGCTATTTTGTGTTTACGACAAACGCGTACAAACATTATGGACCTGAATTTTCTATAAGTACTAATGTTTTAAACGTATTGTATGCTTTATGACCTTATTTTCGATTTGATCAGAACGTAAACATGCCAACGCTGTTTGAGTATAACATTAGTAGCCAGTCAGATGCTATTGTGTAAAACAAACGTGTATAAAGTTAAAAAATGTAGCAAATTATCATTCAGAAACGTTTAGTAAGAGCCGTGTGTGGTGAGGTTCTGTTTGACTCTCTTCATCGCGGCTTTCTCGGTCTGATTCTGCCTGAAACTGATACTGCAGTTCGACACATATTTACATCTGGACCGGAGCTCATGATATGCCCATAAAGGTAATGGCCGTTAATCTTCCAGACAAAGTGAGCGACAGTTTAGCCAATCACAACACACCGGGCCAAACTAACCAATCTGAGCCCATTACGTGTTTCTGAGGGAGTGTTTTCATAGAATCAGGAAGTGAACCACTCGTTCAGGGGACAGAGGAGAGCGCGGCTGACAATAAAGGTGAAGTTTATGAAAAATAAGACTTTAAAAAAAGAAAAACCACGAATACATGTTATATTGCACCCCAGAAATACAATCATTAAAAGAAAAAAAGCAGTCAACCCCCCCTTTAAGTCTCTTATGCTCACCAAGACTGCATTAGTTTGATAAAGAATACAGTAAAAACAGTTATGTTGTCAAATATGATCTCCATTATTAATTAATTTCAAAATGTAATTCCTGACAGCAATGTTGAATTTAAATGTCACATGATAATTCAGAAATTATTATAATATGCTGATCAAGAAACATGAGCATTTTCAGGATTGTTTTGATAAATACTACTAATTTTTTTTAACATTAAAAATGCCTATTCTCTTTTCAACGCTTACTCATCCTAGGGCGTCATTTACTGAATCTTTTGACAATGCATATAGCCTACATCCAACGCACATGGCACCCTTTCAGCGTCAATATAACACGCTTTAGTTATGGGTAGGTTTAGGTTTGGGGTAGGGTTAGAACACTAGGAGGCGCCTTCTGGCCCATATATATCTGCGTCTCATATTGACGCTAGAGGGTGCCATGTGCGTTGGATGTATACGCATTGTCAAAAGCGTCAGGATATGACGCCTTGGGTTGAAAACAGGCTCTTTTTTAATTCTATGCTGAATAAAAGAATTATTTTTTCCCAAAAAACTCTAAACTGTTCAACGGTTGTGTATGTTGTTAATTCACTGATGTGTCACTACCTGTAACACATTGCAAAACAGAGTCTGATTAAAATTCTCAAAGCAAGTTGTTGTTTGACTAACTGGCCTTACTGACTGCATTTCAGCTTCTGGACTGCTTTATTATCCCGGTTTTGATGATCTTGTCCTGGTTCTTCCTGAAGACCCGCTATAGGATCATTCACTATGTAGCTGTATGTATATGTCTGGCTGGTGTGGGAGCCATGGTGGGAGCGGACATCCTCGCTGGCCAAGACCTGGGATCAAGTGAGGGGCAAGCTGCTTCTGCACAAGATAATTTAGCATAGCACCTGAACACAAGTCAAACCGTGGCCATTCATTTATCCTTGTGTCAACAGCCAGTGACATTCTCCTCGGTGATGGTCTGGTTCTACTCAGTGCCACTCTGTATGCCATCTCCAATGTGTGCCAGGAATACACAGTGAAGAATCTGAGCAGGGTGGAATTTCTGGGAATGGTCGGCCTCTTGGGTCAATCATCAGTGGGATACAACTGTAAGATGTGTTGATGATCTTCAGGAAAACAGTAGACCTGTTGCTAAAAGAGCTACATCATCTGCACTGTTGTGTTTTGTCACTTGCAGAGGGATTCTCGAACATAACGAAGTGTCTAAAATTCAGTGGACATGGGAAATTGGTAAAGTACTACAATGTGAAATTAAAATGCATTCCATTTACAGTATGTCGATGACCTCATCTGAGGTTTGATTTTTGTGTTGTCTCCTCAGCACTGCTTCTTGGCTGGATATGCGCTCTGCATGTACGGCTTCTATAGCTTCATGCCTGTGGTGGTAGAGATGACCAGTGCCACAGCGGTGAATCTGTCCTTACTCACTGGAGACATCTTCAGCCTGTTTTGTGGCTGCTTTTTTGTTCCAATACAATGTGAGTAACATGCTTACTTTACACACACACACTTCAGACATCACTTTGGCCACTATTAAAATCTATAAAGTTAAAACAATATTCTTTATTTTATGTTATTACTTTATGGATGTTATTTTCCTGTCACTGTAAAAAATAAATCCTGTTAAAGAAACGGTAAACTGCTGGCAGCTGTGGTTTACCAGCATCATACCGTAAAAATACAGTGTGTGTTACCATTTCTGAAATGAACAGCTAAATACTGTATTATCAGCTACAGTATAAAATTTTAATGTAATAGCTATATGCTCTAACATAAAAACAGTAACACACCATAAAGTTACGGTATGATGCTGGCAACAACAGCTGCCGGTCAGTTTGTCGTTTTTTTTACACGATTATTTTTTACAGTGTGGGCTTTTCTCCAGTGTGGCTGTTATAGGAGAAGTGTGTGTAAATCATATTTTTGTATTTTATTCCTGTGACGCAAAGCTGAATCATTAAACAAGTCTTCAGTGTCACATGATCCTTCAGAAATCATTCTATTTAGGATGATTTGCTGCTTAAGAAACATTTCTTATTATAATCAGCTCAGTTGTGCTGCTTAATGTTTTTGAGGAAATGATACACTTTTATCCCTGGATTTTTTAATGAATAGAAAGTTCATAACAACAGCATTTATTTGTAATCGCCAATGGTAGGTTTATTACACATTTTCTGGCCACCTTTTAATTTAATCAAAGATAAAGTGTGAGAAAAAAATATATCAAATAAATCTGAATAGAAATTATTAATTAATATTAAAATAGGTCTTATTTACCTCTGGTCTCTTTAATTCTGACATCAGCACAAGTGGCAAGTATCTAGATGTGTCCTTGTATTCTCATCTCAAATATTCCAGGTCATTGTGACATGGGGCTTTATATTTCTTTAATGTGTTAAGGTTTTGTAAGTGCCCTATGTCCCCAGCTTATAAAAGGTTATTCACAGTACTTATTTTGACCTCCTTTATATATTTTATTTTCTACAAACAGTCCATGTTGAATGAAAATAAATACTTTGTATGACTGTGCAAACTTCGTTCTCACCTCCTCAGCTGTTTTTCTCAGTTCTCAGGACTGTATATTGATGTCACTGGTGGTGATCTTCATTGGTTTCATCCTGTTTAACACCGTTCCCCACACTGAACCGAGCTCTTGCCCAGGCGTCTGAAGAGGAAGGTTGTGACAATCACGCCGTAGAGTTTGATAACAACAGCACTCAAGGCTGTGTGGATGAGATAAGCTGTGCACAAGCAGAGCAAGATCGAAATCAAGAGCCGGCTGAGTGAAAGACAGTCAGCATGTGTTGTCATAAACAGTGTTCAAATGTAGTTTTGATAATTCCATGGTAAAACACACAAGAACTTTTTATATTTTATAGTCATTCTATTTTAAGTGGTTTATGAAGATAGATCAAATGTGACAATGAATAAACTGAACATGACGTAAATGTTCTTATCTCATGACATTTGGTGTTTAAACATTAAATTATCCATCGTTTTTTTAAATATATTTATTGTACTGAGAAGTGTTTTGTGAAATGTAAACCTCAATAAAACAAAACATTGTCGGCCATATTAAGATGTTGATTACTCAAATGAAGTGATAGTGAAATGCAGTAATATCTTACAGCTTAACGTTAATGTGGGAATTTAAAACAGATTGATTGCCGCAATAATACTAAATGTTATGGTATCATAACTTAACTATACCCCACTAGTTGTAAACTTTGCATGTCTCATAATTAAAGAAGTAATTCACTCTAAAAAAACTGTTGCTGATGATTTACTCACCCCCATGTCATCCAAGATATCCATGTCTTTCTTTCTTCAGTCGAAAAGAAATTAAGGTTTTTAATGACAACGTTCCAGGATTTTTCTCCATGTAACGTTAATGGACTTAAGTGGGAACCAGACTGTTCAAGGTCCAAAAGAAACTTTCAGTACAAACTGCAAACTTGTTCAAATGGCTTTCAACGATACCAGACGACGAATAAGGGTCTTATCAAGCAAAACGATCGTTCATTTTTTCTAAAAATAACAAAGTTTAAGTTTTATACGATCAAACGCTCGCCTTGCTCGTTCTGTGATGCACGTTCGTGACTCTCCTGTTCGAACTCGTTCAACAAAATGAACAAATCTTTTTCCGACTCAATTCGTTCGTTCTCTTTCGCCGAATGAACCAAATGACTCGGAAAAAAGATTTGTTCATTTTGATGAACGAGTTCGAACAGGAGTGCAGTTACAGAACAGAGCTAGGCGAGCGTTTGAGCTTATAAAACTTAAACTTTGTTATTTATTTATAAAATGAGCGATCGTTTTGCTTGATAAGACCCTTATTCATCATCTGGAATCTGGAATCGTTTAAAGCCCTTTGAACAAGTTTGCAGTTTGTATTTAAAGTTTCTTTTGGAACTTGAACACGTTCTGGTTTGCACTGAAGTGCATTATATGGAGAAAAATCCTGGAATGTTTTAATCAAAAACCTTAATTTCTTTTCAACTGAAGAAAGAAAACATGGACATCTTGGATGACATGGGGTGAGTAAATTATCAGCTTAAGTTTTTTGAAAAGTGAACTAATCCTGTTAAGGTTTTTGATGAAAACGTTCCAGGATTTTTCTTCATAATGGACTTCAATGGGAAGTTGGGAACCAAACGGTTCAAGGTCCAAAATACAGTTTCAGTACAAACTGCAAGTGTTCAAAGTGCTTTAAACGATTTCAGACGATGAATAAGGGTCTTACCAAGTGAAATGATCACTCATTTAAAAAAAATAAAGTATAAGTTTAAAGGAGTAGTTCACTTTTAAAAAAACTTTTGCTGATAATTTACTCACCCCATGTCATCCAAGATATCCATGTAATTCTTTCTTCAGTCGAAAAGAAATTAAGGTTTTTGATTAAAATATTCCAGGATTTTCTCCAATCAATAATGGACTTCAATGGGAACCAAACAGTTCAAGGTCCAAAAGACACTTTCAGTGCAAACTGTTCAAAGGGCTTTAAACGAACACCAGACGAATGAATAAGGGTCTTATCAAGCAAAACAATCGCTCTTTTTTTTTAAAAAAGTTTAAGTTTTATAAGCTCAAATTCTCGTCTTGCTCTGTTCTGTGATGCACGTTCGTGACTCTCCTGTTCGAACTCGTTTATCATAAAACAAATCTTTTTTCCGAAGTCAATTCATTCGTTGAATGAACCAAATGACACAAAAAAACATGAAAAACATGGACATCTTGGATGACATGGGGGATGAATGAACAGCTGAGCTACTGTAAAGGTTTTTTTTTTTCTTTCAGTTTAGTTTATAGAGTTCAGTTCCAACCTTGCTCAAACACACCAGCTGATTATTAACAAGCAGTCCTGAACATATTGTTTAGTTGCTTCAGGTGTGTTTAATTAGGGTTGGAGCTAAATATTCATTTTCTATACAAACATGACTTCCAAAATATGTCGGGTTTAAATTGTTTGCAAAAATACTCAGTTTTCTGATAACTATATGGTTTTACTCAAACTGTCAAACAGATATCATTTGTTAAAAATGGAGGTTTAAGAAATATTGTACACATTTAAAGAGATAGTTTCCAAAAAAAAATGAAAATTCTGCCTTCATTTACTCAACCTCATGTCTTTACAAACCTGGTATGAATTTCTTTGTGAAAAAAGTTATTTAGTGAAATGTCTCAAAGTTGTTTGGCTCTTAATGTACTGCAAAATATCTTTCCACAAAACAAAGAACATCATTTGGGTAAACTATCCCATAAAGTTCTCTATTTGACTGTCAAGTTGTTTTAAAGTGTCCACAAAACAAGTAAATGCATCAAGATTTATTTATTTTCATTTAACATTTGTTCTTGTTTATTTTTTGCTCCTCTTATAACATAAATGGACAGTTAGGTCTATACTCAGCCCCAAATTTACAGGCTATATACACAACTTAAACTTTCTCCATAGGGAAAACACACTATATATATGCGCATATATATAATATCAGTGTGGAAAGAGGTCTGAAAAGTTGCCCCAACATATATATAACTGTACATGGTCCCAGAAATTTAAAAGAACATATTTTAAAAAGTTAGCACTGAAACAGGAATCATCCATCTAACATGCGAAAACAGCCACGTCAATTCATCTATGAATGTGTACATCCTACACAAAGCTGACAGCCAAAAATAAAAAAAGTTCAAATGCGTTTTCTTTCACACGCTTACAGAAGCAAAACAAATGCAGGGACTCTTGCACAACATAACGCTCAGTGTGATTTGTAAACCTGGTTTGCTCTTATTGGGATAACTGTTAGGGATCACAGTGTTCGTTTTAAATCAAAACCTATATACACACAGGCTATACGCTCTACCTGTGTGGCGGTCAGTGCTGGCTCAATACAGACATCTTCCCGTCCATGCATCCTTCCTCTATCGGACTCTTACAACTGCCCTGAAGCATAAAGATGTTCATTTAAGGAACACGAGGTGACAGCCATCCACCTTTCAATTGCCTCGGAACATTATTAGTCACAAAAACACACACATGAAGCCTCTGTAAGATGCATTCAACACACACACACAGTGAAATAATGAATGCATGAAATTAACCACTCGTGATTCTGCTACATACACAAATAACCATGTACCGCCTTTACATATGGCCTAATGGCCTTTATCACCAGTGGCAAGATGAAGGCATTTAAAATGTTGAAATACATTCGCAAACATTGTTGCAACTGATGGCTATCTCATAAGTTACCACTCAGAGAATGGGGAGCACAAGCTCGAATTCATACACCACTCAGTTCGATACAAGTTGGTGGCTTTGTTAGTGAATAACTTAAGAGTGCATTGCAACAAGAGAACAATAGGGGCGTTTGTGCAGCATTGAACAGAACTCCAGATTGACAATGTTAAAGGCACTGCTGTCAAGATTCCCAATGACTCACGTGATAGTCACAGAACTAGAGTGCCTATGCCAGCTAGAGCACTACAGATAGGCTACATCATGTAAATTCAGTCATTCTTCTAGAAACATCTCACATTCACTCCGAGTATGTCTAAATCTCAAAGTGACACTGTACGTAGACTGCAAAAAAACAACAAAAAAAATATCTCCTTACTCAGTATTTTGTCTCGTGGTCCAGTACAAATATCTAAACACTGAGGAACATTTACTTGAAAAGAAAAATGTCTTAAAAAAAGAAAATATAAGAGATATAATTCTATGGGATATTAAGACTATTTTTCTTACCACGTTGAAATATTTTTTTCATTTATATACATTTTTAGAAAACAAGACTTAATATCTTAAGTCATTTTCCTCTCAAGTAAATGTATCTTGATTTAAGAATTTATAGATAATTCATAGATGTTTGTAAAGGAAAACAAGAAAATCATTTTTTGCAGCTGTCATGATGTTTTAACGCATCACATAGTGTTAAAATATGACACCAAACTGACCAGGTAAGAACATTTTTAAAAAGACTACTGTCATTATTCTCCTTATCCTCATGCCATTCCAAACTTGTTTGACTTTCTTTATTCTGCCGATATTTTGGAAAATGTCTTGGTGGTTTTAGCCATTTTGAACCCATTGACTTTCATTGTATAGACAAAAAATCATAAGTATGTTTTGGAAAGAAGAAAGACATGCATAAAAAAGCCATACAGGTTGTAACAACATGAGGGTGAATAAATTGTCTTCATCTCTGTAGGGACTTCAAAAAACTGGTTTGGGAGTTACGTCAGACACAACACAGTACGTTTAAAACCTGGTCTAATGGGGAGCCGAGAAGAGCATCTCGCATGAGGTGTGCTGTTAGTTGAGGAGTTAGTATGAGGTATTATGTGGGGCCGTCCCTTTAAATAAGTCATTGAATACCAGTAGTTAGACGTAATAGGCTGGCTAAGAGTCCGTTTAGGCTGGGACTGGACCACAGTTTCATTATTATATACTCTACTGTAGCTTAAAACACTGAGCAGCACACAAGCACTCTAGACTTTGCCTTCACCCACACATGAAGATAAAAAATCTCTTTTTGTCTTTTATTATATATCATTATATAGTATTAGACATTCAATAGATTTCTTTGTATCACTTTTTGAGTCTTTATATACTTTCATTTCATTTGGAATGTACTGAGTCCTGATGCTTTATAGTTCGTTTAGATGCAGTGCTGCGTGTGGCGGCAGCCTATACTGGGGCGGATGTGTGTCTAGTGCTTATACTCTATCTAGGGGCCTGACTGGTCAGCGCTTCAGGCCAGCTTTAGCGTGCTGACTGGGAAGGAGGGCATTGTCACCATAGTGACTGGGTTGAGGACGGTCTGTTCCACCAGCTGAGGGTGATGGGTAACCACTTGAGCACCCACAGCCGTCTGCTTGCCAACCATGGCGGCTTGTGCGGCAGATGCCGAAGTGCCGTTCATCTGGGCGTGAGAGAGTGTGTGCGCGATGTGGCTCCATAACGGCCGGCTGTGTGACTGTAACGGGCTGAGGGTAGATTGCAGGAAGGTGGGCGACAGTGATATGGCTAATGGATTGAGGTCCGGGAGCCAGCTGGCATCGAGCTTGAGGAGGATGGAGATGTGGGCCATGTGCTTGAGAGCCTGGATGGATGACATGGTTGATGGTTTGGATGACCGAGGTGTGCGAGCGTCAATCCCGCGTGAGCAATGACGGTAGGCTGCAGACTCGCTGTGGTCACTATATGGGTCTGGGCCGGAGGTAGGGTCTGCAGGGCCCGGAGCAGATGGTGGGCCATTGGGAGCTTGTGCTGGCACTGAGGACAAAGCGGGAGTTGTGATGAGGGCAGCGGCGGCCACAGGGGATAGTTGAGCTGACGGAAATCGAGGATAATGCTTTAGACTGTTTGTGTGGGATGTGCTGTGTTATGAGGGACAGGGCAGAATGTGACTTCTTTAACTCCGGCTGAAGCGCAGCAGGCACTTCTGAGTAAGGCGTTGGCCGTGGCGGGTAAGCTCTCGTCTTCAGTATCTTCAGTCGAATGTTGTCTTCACCTTCTGTAGAGACAGCAACAAAATAAAAAGGGTCAGAAACTTTTAATAGAGGAAATGCATTGACGTCACTCTTCCCGCCGGAACAAACCCCCTTAGCCTGACTGAGTGGCAAAACATCTGCTGCGTGACTGGATTCAATAGCGGAAAGTGCGAAAATGCGACTAAAATCGAACAATTTTATCAATTTAAACTAAATGTTGGACTCAATATAGTGTTCCTTACAACTTACTAAAGATCCAGTGATCCACTGGATATTGACATGCAGTCAGGAATCGTGTTGCTGACATTTATGTTTGATTGATTTGACGCGGGGAAATAAAAGCAATATAGACGGTAAACATAAAGCAAATTTGCCTGTGAACGCTTTATATAAATACAATATAGGTAGGTCTAAATTCGGGTGATCACTTATATCAGTGTTAACTTAAAACTTTATAGTTTTTTTTGGTCAGTGTTTATTAAGAAACATCCAATAATGCAGAATATGCAATGATAAATATTTAATTGATGAGTTGTTAATAGTATATAACAATACAAAAATATATGGGTATGGTTTTACAGCTAAATTCTGCATATTGACACAAAATGATAACTGCAGATCCACCTTTTGCCGACTGGAGTCCAGCTGTTTCTGTGAATTGCAGCGATCCATTTGCTCCTCTTTCTATAGCAGTCTGTAACAATATACCTCCGATTTTTTGTCAAATCTAGTTGTACAGTCAATTCGCAAAGCTCTTTCCCACTTTATATGTGTTGTGTTTGTTTTTTGCGGCATTCACGCTGAAAACATATACAGCCGCTCAGTCTTTTTGCCACTCACTGTGAGAAACTGCAGGCACATGACCGGACGTGACGTCACGCCATTCCCTCTATAGATTGTTAAAACTGAAGTAGGAACTTGGAGCCTCTCCCTATGGAGGATCCCTTCCCACTTTCAGATAAGCAACTTTTAATTCGTTTCGCGTCTCCTTACCCCCAAATGATCAAATAAAGCAAAATTAAGTAGTTTGTTCAGCATGGTTTTGTAGGGAATTACAAACCCGCGCACATATATTCAAATGCACATAACTATAGAATAAATTCTTAATGAGCATGTGAACGCCATCAGCATCTGTTTATTGACATTCATATACATTTTGTCCTTACAGTTACTGTAAATCCGGCCTCTACTTCCTAACGGCAGAGGAGAACTGGCCCTGGACTGAGCCTGAGTTCTCCCAAGGTCTATTTTTTTCTCCATTGGGTCACCTGATTTTTTAGAACACCCAAACGTGGATGTTTTTCCACTAACTGTACGTTCACACCGCCACCGACGAGAGGCGGCAAAATTCGCTCTTGCCACTCTGTTAACAACGCCGTGGAAAGGTACGTGGACGCTCTGATGCTTTGACGTAGATCGAATGCGATGATCTTTTTAAAACGGTATTTAAAGGGGCCACAAAGCAAACAAACATGACGGTCGTTATTTTGGCAGAAAATTGATCGAATGGAAATAACTTTACAATTATAGTGACATGTTTGCTAAATAAATAAATAAATAAAAAAACATATGTGTGTGGTGTGGCTTTTGTGTTCATGGTTAAGTGCTATTATAATTTGCATTCCCGCTGAAAAAGTGTTCTAGCACGAAAACCGCGCCTATAGAATAGTGTTGCGCGCCCTCAAATTATTTATGAATTATCAAATTCAGATTATCAACCTCCTCTATTTTGCCTGGGAACTAATGTGGCCGGAACCAAAGTTTACAGGACTGCATTCTCTCAGGATTCTCTCTAAACGGAGCACTTCTACATTCCGATTGGTTGCCGCCGAACCGCGTCATTGCTTATTACCATAAAGTTGAACTGATTTCAACTCTCCTCGCGTCCGAAATGCGCGCCGGCTCTCAATGAAAATGAATGACTTCCAGCCACTTTGACGCTCTCGCCGGTGGCGGTGTGAACATACAGTATGAAACGAATATTGTCATTATGTTTTGATTGATACTGTGAAGCTGCTTTGATGTGCTTTATAAATATACTTGACTTGCCTTTTAGCAGATATACAGTAGTGTATCTATACTGTATCATTCCATAGTAATTGAAACATATAGACAAACCCTTTTTCAAGACTAACCTGAGGCAGTGGAGGTAGAGGCCTGGTCATCATCTGGTTGCACAGTCTGTCGAAGAACACGGTCAATCTCAATCACATCCAATCGCTGGCTCAGCTCGTTCTTCAGCTCAGCCAGTTTTTGCTGCAAGGCGATCTTCTCCCGCGCCAGACGTTCCATCTCATGCTCGGTCAGTCTTCTCTCCTTCCTCTTCAGAGTCTAGAAGGGGGAAATGAAGACATAAACAACTGAGCATTTATCCTATGCATTAAGAGCTAGCAGGGTACACTGAAAATCAATAGCCGCAAGAATTAAAACGTCACCTTGCTGTGCAACATAAAGCATGTCAATAGAATACAACATCAGCATTCCCATGCACTTAGAGTTGGTGGATATTTCCTTAACCCAGTCTATTAATAAATGAGACCTGCTAAAGCAAAAGTAAAACATCACACAGAAAAAAACGAACCAGTAACAGACATAAACAACTGGATGTGTGAGAGCTTAAAATATAGGAAGATATGTTTCATTGTAGGTACACATGTTTGCAAACTATGAATGTGGAATAATACTATAAAGCCAGTGATAGCTTATAGATGTGGGTAAAATAAGAGGCATTATCATTACAATATCATTTGGATGTATAAACTGTATATATATATATATAACATACGTTTACGTAATCAGATTACATTTTTGCCAAGTAACTCAGTAAAATAATGCTTTTAAATTACACAAATATACTTTATGAATTTAATATTAACTTTATTAACCAACGTTCTTTGCTGCTGGCCTTGGAAGATCCAATTCCACCTTAGTAATGTGCAAAATTACTTTACGGGCCTACATTTGCCAGAAATAGAACTTTATATATAAACTTTACTATATGTATAATCTTTCATTATAGATGCATTTGTGCTCATTTATTTCCTTTTCTATATAAAATTATGCAATTTTTACAAATATAAGATAAAAGTACTCTGATTCATCTTGTTAAGGGATTATTTTGGAATTACACCCGATAATATCTTCTACTCTATATGCCTAATAAAGCACAACCAAGGCTGCTGAAATGAATGTCATTTCTTATAAGGAAGCATATGGGATTTTTCTAGACTTGTTCTAAGTAAAACGGATGTCACATGCTTCTTTGTAAGTGTGCCTGTCAAACATCTATAGGCGTAGAGCTTAAGTTCCCAGTCCTTCCTGGATGTCTTGGTCAAGCACACACCTCCCCCACCGTCTGTTTTTGCTTTCATCAGAGCCCTGCCATGGCCACTCTCATACTCACACACACACACGTCGATTACCCAAAGCATGACAGCACCTCCCACTTCTGGGAAGGCATTCACTTGGTGTGCAAGAGTGCACACGCTGAGGTAACATTCATGGGTGGAAGCTCATGACGCAGGAGCTCGGCCAATCACAAGTGGACATCTGGGTACGTGTGAGCGTGCCAAACAAGAGTACATTTCTACCTACCACATAGAACACATAGATAATGATCCAACTTCACAAACATGAGGTAAACTGTAAACCGAGAGAAACATGAAGCTCCAAACACACACACAGATAGAGTCAGAGGGCAGGGACAGGACGAGACTGTACACACAGGGCAGGGCCCAAGCGACCCAGTTTCCCTGCACTGTCAGCTGACGCATGAGAAACAAACAGGCAACGAGGACACAGCAGTAGCTAAAGACCATAAGAGGATGGAGAGGAAGAGATTAAGAGGTCTGTGCACAAACAAGGAGAACTACACTCAACTAAAAACCATGCTGCTCAGTGATGTATCTGATGTGTGAACAGAGTGAAATGTGAAGTTACTTATGAAATTAATCATATATTTCAAAAATATTTAAATGTGAAATACATAAATATATTCACAAAATATTGTACAATATATGAATATATATATTATATGTAAAGAATATATTACATTATTATTATTTATAAATAATAATAATAAAGTTAATAGTGCTCTCTGATTTGTTTATTGGGTGAACAGAATAAGTTTTTAAATTACATATATATGTATATATATATATATATATATATATATATATATATATGTGTGTGTGTATATATATATATATATATATATTACTTTTACATTTTTTTGTTTACTTTTTTATAACTTTTAAATTACACACACACACACACACACACACACACACACACACACACACACACACACACACACACACACACACACACACACACACACACACACACACACACACACACACACACACACACACACACACACACACACACACACACACACACACACACACACACACACACACACACATATATATATATAGTAATTTAAAAGCTTACTAAAAAAGTTAAAAAAAGTAATTTAAAAGTAAAAAAAAAATAGAAAAAAACACTGACCAAATATATACATATATATATATAGTCATATAAGTCATTTAAAACTTATTTTATATGTGTGTGTGTGTGTGTATTATTTGGTCAGTATGAGAAACACTTAACTATTAACAATAACTTTTGCCTCAAACTCCTAATTTACTGCTTATTTGTTAGCGAGATAGTCTTTCTTTGTAAGTGTTGTAGTTCAAAAAATCATTTTTTAAATATACATTTAAAATAAAATAGTAGTAGCAGTTATAACAGCTTTTTTATACTCAATATAATATTTAAAAATATATAAACAAAACAATATAATAATATTATGAATAATAATAATTTAATCTATCTTTTGACTCTGAAAGGTTTATAATAAAATCTCTCTGTGGACATTGTGTTAAATGGCTTTGAAGCTTGTCTAATGACATGCTCTTTCAGGAAGCTAGAAGAGCACATTCAAATTGTAATATGTGCCAGAAAAACAGCATAAAAAAATATATAATACATTTGAAGTCACACTAACCCTCAAACACTGAACAATGTCAATGATGAAAATGCACATATCACAAAGCTCATCCTTTTCCTACACCATGTGCGTTGAACAAGCATGGCATTGCAGAATCAACAACAGCGGTGGAAACTAGATCCAGGCCAGTCATTTGATATGCATACAGGTGTCTGTAGATCGCAAGACAGAAGATAAAGAGGGGCTTCCAGCTCGACTCAGGGTTGATAAGGTCTATTCTTCTGCACTCTTGTGAAAAATGACAAGCCACTGGGCCAATCAATACACCTCCCACTTCCTTTCCAAGCTTCAGACTGCCCTTTTGCCCCCCAGAGGCGTCAGTCGTCTTTTAACTGCGTCTCTTTCGAAGGCTGCGTCCTCTGGAGGTCGCGTTTGTTGGCCCCATTTGTCATCGGGGCTGTTTCATTTCAGTAAACTGACTATTACTTTCCAAAGAAATTACAACAATTTTTAATTAGGAATAATTTTATAATGGTTTCTTTTCAGAAATGGCAAGATCTTTATGACGTAAGGGGCCCTTTGGGAAGACACAGCCTTCAGAAATGAGAGACAGCTTTTGTCTCAGCAAATCAAATGGGAGTACTGGATTGTTGTCAAGGCAACAGCTGAAAACTGTCCCAGTTGCCGTGGTAACCGGTATGGTGAGCGGGCAGCAGAGTGTGACAGCGTGAGCATGTGCTGTCTGCACTGGGCAGTGGTATAAAAAGCCTGATTGAGCACCTCTAAGAGGCTCCATATAGTAGCGTCTAGTGTGCAGGACAGACGCTTAATGTAACAACGCTAACAGAGGGAATCAGAGCAGCAGAACTTAAGAAGTCAGTAGCAAATGTGTGACCTCAACCGATCCTTCACTTAGTCCCACTTCCAAAACATTGCGGACCTATTCTGACCTCAGCAACTGTTGTTGTCTGCCATTCTCTAAGAAAAAATACACTTAATATACAATATCTTTCCAAAGTTTGGTGTAAGATTTGTTTTAATGTTTTTGAAATGCTCACCATGGCCAATATCATTACAATTTAAAATAACTTTTCAGAATACATTTTACTTATTTCTGTGATGACAAAGCTGCATTTTCAGCACTATTACTCCAGTCTTCAGTGTCACATGATCATTCAGAAAATCATTCCAATCTGCTTATTTGGTGCTCAAGAAACATTATATTTATTATTATCAATGTTGAAATCAGTTGTACTGCTTAATATTTTAGTGGAAAGTGCGAAATAGAAAGTTCAAAAGAACAGCATTTATTTGAAATGGATTGTATATATATATATATATATATATATATATATATATAAAATGATATATATATATATATATGAGTGCATGCTCACAATTAATTGGGCAGAGATGTGGTATCTGGCTCGATCATAACAATTTTTGGACTCGAATTCTGGTACTCACTAACTTGGCCGAATCTTACAAACCGACTCTGCGATTTAATGACGTAACGCGTCGACGTGATACTTATTGCGTGATTACGTACAGTGACTTATATTGGAGAATGTTTAATTAAAACCTTATTTGTTACATCAGACTTCTCCATGTTGGAGTTTAAATGTTTCTATTTATTTATTCTCTTTAACATTGAACAATGTTTAATTAAACCTAATGAGTTGTATCAAACCACTTCAATTTGTTCTTTTAGGAGTTTAAATGTTATTTGATTTTTTTTAATATTATTTTGTCCTGCTCAGTACTTGTATTGGACGATGTTTAAGTTACATCAGACTTCTCCATTTTAGGAGACTAAATGTTTATTTTGTCCTCCACAGTATTGGACAATGTTTAAATAAACCTTATGAGTTGCATTCTTAAGTCTTATATTAAGTCAATTAAGCATCGAAATCGGTATCAGTTATCTCGGCCGATCACCATGACAAGAAATCGGTACTATGATATTGGCTGCAAAAATCCTGATCGGAGCATCCCTAATATATATATATATACACATACATACACACATACATATACAGCTATGGAAAAAATTAAGAGACCACTGCCAAATCAGCAGTTGCTCTGGATTTATTATTTACAATATAAATAATACATCCAGAGCAATTGCTGATTTGGCAGTGGTCTCTTAATTTTTTCCATAGCTGTTCGCACAGACCCAAACTTACTAGATAATCTGTGCATTCAGACAGTTTAAAGTGCGATTTTATGGAAAAATACGGGAAAACGCTTTGCCAAACGGTAACACAAGGTTTTCATACAGGATTAGTCTTTTTCCCATATCAGCAATGTCATAATTCATTCTAGCCCTCAGAAACGTAATATCCATTAAATTATTTTTACTTCATAAGCACAATTTTCAGAACATCTAGCTGTTTACAGAAATCGTCCTATGTAACATTCTGCAAAGCTCATCTGCATTAGTAACCAAGTGTGGTAGAGCTTAGCGAAGGGACAATTACAAACAAACCTCAATTTGAAAGGATTTCTGCATGCTGATTGGTCGATAAAGCATTCCATTCATGCAAATATACATGGATATAGTAAATAATCTAATCTGAAACACTTCTCATTATGCCAATTTCAAGGCTAAATATATAGATAAAGCTAATAGCACTTTTACACCCACGTTAGCTCAACTGGACAACATTTCAACCAGAACACAAATCTAAAACTGAATCTCAGTGCAAGCATTTCCTAACAATATCTTCACATCCGTCATAAGAGCCGTCTCTGGTCTTTTTTTACAAGTGCGCCCTCCCTTCCCTCGGGGGCCAGTACATTCCTTGCTAGCTGTCTCCACCAGGCCCTCATGGACCCTTCCTCCCACCGCTGATGAAGCATGCTGACAGCTCTCTGGTCTGTGTACTACATCAGGCGCAGCTCCAGCTCACAGCTGTGCATGCCTGCCTCTGTTAGTCTCACACACACACACACACACACACCGGCCTGCTCTACAAACACCCAAACCCACTGAACTCCTGATCCGCGGACTGGGCCCCATTCCTTCCCTCCTGCTCCAGCCCAGGACAGATAAACCGTCTCCTGACTCAATATGAGTGCAGATGTTATCATCTCCTACATAGAAATAACAACATCTGGATGGTGTTTGAGGAGGAGATGAATGTGAATCATTGTCGTATTTAAATCCTGGAGGACATGGAGGTAAAATCAGGTCAGTGCCTAGTGGCTGAGCGAATATATCATCAAGGGCGAAGTATTGGACAACATTTGGCATTCTTTAATAATCAACATTGGTCGATACGTTTTTTGGCTTGGCTGATGTAGAGGAAGCGGATATTTTACTGTGCTGAGAAAACCAGCGCCTGAGGGTCGGAGCTTATTTAGTTTACTGCTTCTGTTTAACACTTCCATCTAACAAATCATTAAAACGTAAAAGGTAATACTGTTTTATTCAAATTTCTTTGTGAAAACACTATGATATAGTGATTCTCGAATTGTTGCGCCTGCCGGGGTGGCTCACACATTTACTGCAAGGGAATATCAGCAGAGGAAAAAAGAAGGAAAAAGAAAACAGCTGTGGCAACAGCATTCGAGTGTGTGATTGGTGGTTGGCTCTCTACCTTATAAACTGGCACCGAAACAACAATACCTCTAAAACTTCCTTCTTCAGTTGCTTCATCTAGTGTAGAAATGATACTTCAGGCAAAAATGTACAGGTCGGAGTGTAAACGTGATAAACCGCATATTGTTGCGATCACCGTTTGGCTGAGGTATTTACATGAATCATTCAGCACAACATTGTTAACATTTGTTATCTCGGTTATTTACAGATATCGTTAATGAAGCTAAGTGACAATGTACAGCGCAGCTAGAAGCTAACGTTAAGGTTTTCTAATGTTAGCCTAACGTTACTTTAGAGATTTTAAAAATAACGTTCGAAAACGTTGTTGACTTAACTTAGAACAAATGTAGACATCCTTATTTAATTTATCCACGTTCTAGTTGGTGTTGTGGTCTACACGAATAACTTAATCCAGAGCAGATATTTATCTCGGTTGAGATGTGGCTTGGGAAAGGGTAAAAAAACACACACACTGTCGCCCAGCCTCTCAGGGAACCTAGTGTCGGAGTTGCATACCAGACAGCAAACTGACATTGAATCAATGTGGAAACGACGTTCCTCTCATGATATTCGAAACAACGTTGATTCTTGGCTTTGTCATTTAGTATTAAATTTAGCTAACTCAACGGTCATACGCTGGCATTCTTCAAAGCTAAATGAAAATTGAAAATTGGTTTGCTTTCAGTAACGCTTAAAACAACGTTGATTTCAAGTTGATTTTCCGTAGTTTCTAAAAATGGACGTTGGTTCAACGTTAATTCGATGAGCAAAACAATGTCAGATCAACATTGTTTTGATGTCATGTTTCCACGTTGATTCAATGTCAGTTTGCTATCTGGGATGTACCCCATGCACACCGGTTTTGACCATTTTAAACTTAAAATAACAAGAAAAAAAAACAAATGAAAACTGAATAACTGAATGCATTTCAATGGAAGTGGAAGCAGAGAATGTCCAATGTGTATTGGATTAGCTGCGCACTGTGATTGCTGCTTATTGTGATTTGAGGGCGTGGCTCAGCCATATGTCAATTGTGAACATCGCCGCTCCCGTTCAACAACAGACCAAACATATACACCGGACGTAACCGTCGTTGTCACGTTGAAAAGCCGTCTATACTGGACTGCGACCATTGCAAATCCATTTGACCTTTTTGTTAAGTAGCACGAGCACTTTATCAGTTTACTTTTGGGAATTTGTCGTGTCACGCCATATCCAGTGTAGACAGAGTCACTAATTATAATGGGTTTTATTGACTTTTGTCACGTCACTCCGCTAGCATCTAGTGTAGAAAATGATAAAAGTGAAGAGAGTTTCATTGCAGGGTTTTCAATATAAAAAACACATTTTTTTAGTGAAATGATTTTGGTAGTGAGGTGGAATCAGGGTGCCAGACTTTTAAAAGTGTTTGACGATTGGCCAAAAGGAAAAAAAAAAACGCTGCTATTATCGGTATCTAAGGTACAAATCTGTTTTATTTTAGGCTTTATCAATTATCCAGCACTCTAAAGGCCTATTCACACCACACAGACAAACACCAACAATCAAGTTGACCACTGCGATTTAGAATTTTGTGAAAAATCCTCATGTTCACACAGCCCAACAGACACAGACAAACACTGATTGAAAAAACCCCCGATCGAACGCCTTTAAGGGGTAACACATTATCCGACAAAACCCAACAAACGTGTTTTGCTCAGCGTTTGTCTGTGCAGTGTGAATAGGCTATAAGATACAGACATTAGGCATAAAAAATTTAAATATCGTTCGAAAGACAAAAAAAGTTTTTCAAGATCTGTTAGAACAGCAGCTCTCAAACGTCAAGGGACGAGGGATGAGCTGACAGTGGCTCTTATTAGCTAATGTGAGTTGATTTCTCAAAAGCTGAGCAGCACATGAGCCTCCCCCTCCCCCATTGGTTTGCTATCTTCAGTTACTCAGCTTAAGCTCCGCCCCATGACTATGCACATGCAAGTTTGCATTTGGTGTTGTCACGTTTTTGGATATACAAGTGTGCGTGCATATGGTGGATTTTATGAGGTAAAAATTGACCTGATGTTGTCACATGCAGTGTTAGATGGGGAAGGGGGGTCCTGTGTTTGCAGACTCCGTTCTGCAGAACAAAAGAAGGGAGAGAGAGAGAGCATATGAGCCACGTTGCAGCCACGCTCTTCCTCATAAACAAGCCTGCAGTCAAAGATATTCCGTGACTCCAGTCTTGAGGCATTTGGAAACTCGGCCTATTCAAGCACCGCTGTAGATCTCATTGGGTCTCTGGTTTGACATGGTGCTGAAAAAGAGGAAGTCTTGTACTGCAGTTTAAATTTGTGTGGAGAGAGAAAGCTCAACCTACAACATTAATTTCCTGCTACTGCTTGTTAACAGTTCGGGCTCTGATAAAACCCATTCTGGGATGTCATTAATGTCAAATGTAATCTTTTTTCACTTGGGAGGTTGTCAGAAAGATCTATAAAAAGAACATTTATCCTGCGCTCACCTAATTCCCTAGAGTAAATTAAACACAAAAACAAACCAATGATTAATTATTTATATTATGTTTTTTTTTATTGATGTAGACTATTGATTATTTATATTACAAATACGCACACTCAACAGTTTGAGGTCAGTAACACTATATAGAAAGGGAGCATTAAATTGAACAAAACTTACAGTAAAGACATTTATTATATTACAAAAGACTTCTATTGATTAAAGAATATGGGGAAAAATTAAAGAAATGATCTTTAATCAAAGAAATGAAGCCTTAGTGAGCATAAGAGACTTCTTAAAACATTAAAAACTCTTTTCAACCCCAAACTTTTTAAATAACAGTGTATTAAAAAAATATATTTGCAAATCTTTAAATTTAAACAGAATATATGTATTAGGTTGGAATTAGCACTTTATAATTGCAACTGAGCAGCCTTTTCATGTTGCTAATAACTCTTTTTGTCCTAATATATTTAAACGACATGAGGATGAAATAGATGACCGGATTTTCCATTTAAAGCAAATGATCTGCAGATGGTGCTGACATTTACCAAAGAATACTTGTTGAATCAGCTACATTGGAATTGCAGTGGTTTGTACAAAAACAAATGAGTCTTTCAGCATACGTTGTCAGGAATCATGTGATCCTGCCCACAAGGACAAGCCACTATTTTCTGCAAAGCATGATATAGATGACCAACTGACCCACATCGGCCTCACTCTACACATTACTACACAAAGGCAGGAAATGAATCAGGTGGATTTCACAGGATTCCTTCAGGTTTTGCACATCCTGATGATATGTCCAATCACAATCCTGCTGAATCGTGACACATCAGGGTTGACGCCATAGACTGTAAAAAAGGTTGGTGGAAACATAAATCTGCGTCATTAAGCTCACTGATATTTACAACCGACCTTGTAGATTTCCCAATCCACCATAAACATGCATAAATAAACAATATCTCAATACTATTATCAGTTTGAAACAATACATCAGTCACACAGTCATCACTGAAACACAATGCACTGCAACCTGCTTCGCAAAAACAGGTCCTGCAAGTTTCCTTAAATAAAAGGCAGCACCTAACTAAGATGGAGCTGCGGCAGGAACAGCGCCTGGAGGGGTGACGTCACGAGGCTCTGTCTAGCCATGTGCTCGCTACTCATGTGGCCGTGGCAGGGAACATGAAGGAGAGACTGGGGGAAGGAGGAAAAGCACAGAAGGAGGGAGAAATGGAGGAGGAGCTCTGAGCTAAATGAGAACGCGCAGGGAAACTCCTGAGACTTATCAGGACTGCAGGATAATATTTAAAGGAACAGTCACCATAATCTGTTCACTGTCTGGACTACGTTATGAGATATAAAATGGGACTAGTGTAGCATAGAATATCAATATATAGCTGCAAATTGCAAAATAACAAAACGGAGAATGAGTCAAAATCACTGTGGAGTGACTACTTCCTCAAGACTTTCCATGACAAACAACGTTCTCTGAATATTTTCAAGAGAAATGAAACGAAACTTTTTTCAGGCTTTTTTTTTCACCCGCCATTTTTCATTGTAATATTTACATTTTATTTCATCTCTATTTCAATTACCAAAAAACAATTGTAATAGTTTTAGAGCGAATATTGGTTCCATTTGTTAACATTAACTTACATTTAAAAATACTAGCTAATTGGAACATTTACCATTACAAAAAACTAAAGTTGTATTTGTTAATATTATTCAAAGGACATAGTTTAGCTTTTATTTTTATATTTTCATCCTATATTGCAATATTGTTCCATTTGTTAACATCAGTTAACAAAATTAGTTAACATTAATATTTGCAATGTTAATTTCAACAATTACCAACACATTACTCAAATATAAAGTAGTATCTGATAATATAATTTGAAGGATCTGAGCTAACATTAACAATTCACAGTTGTGTTTTTAATAACAATGATTAATAAATACTGTAAAATCATATTGCACATTATTAGTTAAAGGATTATCTAACGTCAACTAATAGGACCTTATTTTTAACTGTTTAAATATTTTAATTAACAATAGGGATCTTCTGCCGTGACACGTCACGCGCGGTTGCATGTGCTCTGGTTGGCAGAAAAGTAATGGCCGTATGCCGCACAGTATTATAAAGTCATAATTTAACCCAAAGATTGGGTACTGTACAGTCAGTGTATCATCTGTGTACACACCCTTATAGATTAAGGGCAAATTATTGTATTTTCTTTGATACATTTTTACGTATATGTTGACCAATGTTATAAATCAGAGGTAAGATCATTTTGATTCAAAATATAGCCCATGGACAAATTGCACCTCTATTTTACTCTAGTTGTAACAAATTTACCAGTTATCCAGTTAACACAAGTAATATTCGTAATTGTGACTTATAGGCATCTAAAGATTTGTACGCCTTTATTGACTCTCTGATAAGCATAGATGGCGTGTCGATGAGATACAGGTAGATGTCGCCGAATGTCAAATCTGGCCATGTGTTAGGACTTTTGTTCCAATTCTCACTCAGGTGATATGGATCAGGCATAGAACATGAACCCTGATTATATAAAAGCTTTACCTTATATCTCCTTTTAGCTTTTTCTTACAAAGAATAATAATTTTGCTGACAGAACACATAGACTGCTGCGTATGTTTTGGTTCTTTTTGCCAACCAGTTCGCGCCCACGCCCATTTCGTGACGTCACATATGACGCTGGCGAACATCCCTATAACAACACTGGTAAGTTACTGTCTGCCCCAAGCACAGATTGACGGAATTTGTCCCGCGATTAATGAATCACTATCAATTATTTCACTTTGAACGTCAACAAACATATCGGCAACGACGTCACAAGAATGTCAATCAGGTGCCAAGAAGATGAATAAAATAAAGAGTAATCTCATGAAACAATCATTTTACTCAGTACCAGGAGAAGCTGATTGGCCGCTGAGGGGAGAGTGGGTGGAGCCTCAGCCCATGGCCCGTGGCCAGCCTGGACACACACTGTGCCACCGCCACCTCCAGAGATCACAGCAAAACACACTTACACACAAACACAACACTAATCATTAAAAGAGGAAGCCCCGTGATCTGCAGGCACACACTAATCTTTTAGCAGGAACACAGAAACAAAACAGAAAGGGAGACAGGTGAGATACTGGCTCGGAAACAGCTCATATCACTGACTGACCAGCTAAAAAATAGTCCAGGATAAACATTCAAAGACAGCAATTGTTCAGTGTCACCAATAATAAAACATCCTGAATGACTAACTAAACAAAATGTTATGTTGCTGTTTTCGTCACACTGAAAATACTGACAACACACTCCTGAAAGGTCCAATAAAATAGAAAGGTGGGTAGTGTAATTAATTTAAGTTAATTGGTTTGTTCAGAGTCAGACAGTAAATGGACTGTGAATGTTAACTGGTTAAAAAAAAGACAATGATTCTTCCACCCCTGCTAAATATTGTTATTAAATTAACTGCTTATTCATTTAGTTTGAGTAGTTAAATTAATAATATTTTTGAACAAATTAATTATCAATTAAATTAATTTGTGTTTCAACACTGTTCTGTACTAGACAAACATTTCTCAGGGTGTAAAACCACATTTATTTAATTTGACTGTATATGAATAAAACACATTTATTCAACTATATATCGCATTACATTTATGTAAACAGATACATAAACGTATTTTAAACGATGTAGTCACTATAATTGACTTTGTAGCTTAAAAATACATTTATGATCTGGACATTTAAAATCTAGACTAAAACAACTTCAATGTTTCAACTGCAACTTAAAGTGTACCTAATACTTCATTATCTAGTAGCATGCAAATCTACTGTTTCAAACTAGTTCTCAAGATAAATTACATTTAAACACAAAATATGATTTTCCAAATACAATATACTGTATATTCAAAACACTTCCCAGAATACTGAACATATCCAGCAGAAATCCTAGCAAATGGCTGGTTGTTTTCAACAGGCCATGTGCTTTAAAATAAATACACCGTAAGCCTGGTTGAGCAACAGGCAGCAGAAAGCGATAATGGTTCGTCTGGTCGGTCTGTCGGCTTAAGAGAGGGAGGGGGATCCAGTGACACGACTTCTGTTTCCACACTGCCCTAGTTTCCTGCACGCCTTGTGCTTTGGCTAAATCAAATCCTTTGATTTGATTGGATTTCTTCTTCTTCTAAAGGGTCTGCCTATAGGCGAGCACATGTGTGAATGAGGCGCTGGTTTAATCAGATAGAGCAAAGCTTATGATAACGGTTTACACAAACCAAATGAAGCGATGGTTAAGGGAAGGTGCTCTGCTCACACAGCAGGGAGAAGCAATCCATGTAATCTCGAGCTTAAGATCAATTAAAGAAGAATAGGAAACATCTCATTTTCAATCTTCAGACAAAACCACCGCAACTAACAAAGTCAAGAATGCCTCATCGGGTGGTACTACCTTCTGCTCGAGCATTGAAGTATGTTTACATGTGTAAATATACACCTCAAGTCAAGGTCAGATGACATGGCAAGAGATGTAGACGCACAGCAGACGGTGAATATGTATCATCAGAGATAGTGTTGAACTTACCTGAATGTATCTCAAAGCACTTCTCAGAACGCTCAGATTGGACGTCTTCTTTTCATCAACATTAGGGATGTTCTTCTTCAGAGTCTCAAAACACTCCTTTAAGTGTGCACGTCTGAAAAAAGTAGATCATTTCGAATTAGAGGAGTTATAATCCACAAGGGTTATTCCTAGTGTCAGCATTCACTTATTACTTTATTTTTATATACTCTTTAATCAATAGAAGTCTTTTGTAATATAATAAATGTCTTTACTGTAAGTTTTGTTCAATTTAATGCTCCCTTTCTATATAAAGTGTAACTGACCTCAAGTAAAAGTGTTTACACTTATTAATATTTTTATATAACTATAAAAGGCCAATAGCAAAATCTGTTTTTGATTCATTTGCATATCAATCAATGGCAGACTAACTTGTTTGAAACATCTTTATTTTTGGCACAGAAATTCAAATATTAAAAAATTCAGAAATTAGAGCGTTCAAATATTTGTTTTGTTTTTTAAAGAAAAGTATTCGTTAATTGAACGAGGACACATTCAATTGATCAAAAATGAAAAGAAAAGTAATTTAAGGACTATTTCAAATAAATCCTGTTCTCTGAAAATTTCTATTAATCAAAAAAATCCTGAAAAACATTCACGGTTTCCATAAATATATTAAGCTGCGCAACTGTTTTCAACTGATTATAATATTAAGAACCAAATCAGCATATTTAAACTAGAAAACCGTTATTTTAAATTATAATAACATTTCACAACATTACTGTTTTTTATTAAATAAATGCAGTCTTGAGCACAAGAGACTTCAAAAGCATTTAAAAATCTTACCCTCCCAAAAATTTGAATGGTAGAATACACTTTCCATCACCTTCAATGTAGAAAAGCATTGGGTGAAAGTCATTTAATAGAGGTAAACCAAAAGCAAACAAAGATGAACTTACCTGTTTTTTTCAAGCTTATTGTGCACTTCTCTCGTCCCTGCCCTGTAAACACGTCATACACGTCTTTAATAGTTAGCTCCCAAACATAATACAAACTCACAGCCATAAAACCCACTATAAAGTTCTCATGTGATTCAGTCTTAAACACTGGTCAACATGGTCATAAATGACAGCTTCACTCCCTCACTCACCCGCCAGGTCTTTTCTTGCCATCCAAACTGCGGTGGTCATCGGACGGGCTGAGTTGTGCTGAAGATGGTCCAGCCTGGGGGAGAAGTGCATGCTGGGAGGACGCGATGATGGAGTCCGGGAAGGTTTGGTGCTGCTGGGCCAGTTTGGTGCTATTGAACTGAGACAGTGATGTGGTTTCTGCCTTCACCTGAGACGGGATGAGGGGGCGCTGGTGCAGTGCCTGCTGGTGTGGCAGCGAGTGGGCATCTTTTCTGGGTGGCGTGAGGTGGGGTGCTGCCGACGGGCTGAGAGATGTGGTGGGGGGTGGAGGGAGGGCGGGAGGAGTGGAGGCTACCACCGGGATAGGGATGACTGTGATGGGCATGGTGGGGGGAGGGGGAGGGGCGGAGAGGCTGGGCCGGGGCAGCTATGTAGCGATGCTCAGGTCCGGACTCCTCCACCCAGGTCACATGGTTCATTCGAATGGGCTGAGTATAAGAGTTGACTTCTGCTCTCCGCTTCTCCGCCTCCTGTTCACGGCGCCGCCTGTCCTGAAGCTCATTCTCTTCTGTTCGAAAGAAATATAGGAAAATATTCATTAATTAGACACATTCAGAATGTACCGATATTACATTTTTGGAACAAACCAATTATTTTCATGTTATGGCTGTTAACCAATGAATGGCATGATTTAAAATGATATATAGTATATAGTTAAAACACTAAAATTAATTCAAATTTTAATTTAGGAAGCACAGCATTAGTATTCACAGTACGCGAAAATGGTAATCTATGAACATGAATTTTCATTGTTATTTTAGGATCATATATTATATCATATTTTTATTAATGTTTTGAATTACCTTATTTTTTATACTTTCAGTTTAATGTTAAAAATGTAATTGCTAATATATGTTTTTTATTTAGCTTTAATTTATTTTATTTCAGTTTTAATCATTTTAGTACTTTCAACGTAAATTAGTATTTCAGTTAGTTGCCAAGGCAACATTTCTAATTTCCATTTATGTTATTTAGGTCGTTTGTCTAATATTTAAATATTATTTAATTTCAGCCCCATTTAAATTAACAAAAACTATTATAAAATAAAACACTGATAAAAACACTGCCTTTATAACAGTTGATACCAATAAATAAAAAAGTCAAAAACTGATACATGATTGTAAATTAATTTTCTGAAATTAATTTTTTTTTATTCAGCGTTTACTCAAAAATACATCACAAATCTATAAACATCAATCAATTATATCAGTCTATAAACATTCAGGTAACATCTAACACAAAATACAAGATTATAAAGCATCTAAATGGATGTCCTCTTTGTCTGCAGTCTTCTCAGTATGATCCAGTACACAGTGTTCAAGGAAATGTAAGAGACTGAACTGTATTTTAAACACTACAGGTAACCTTTGACCTCACACATATGATGCGATAACATCTCATCAAAACTAGGGCACATAATGGAGACAAGGCAGCCACAAATCAGTATAGGTCAATAAAGCAGCCTGAGATTATATCTGTCTTCTCCTTTAAATGAGCTTTTATGTGTGTACAGACAAATAAGTGTTACTTTTTTTAACAATGGGGGATTGAGACTACACTGTTAGAGCACACTGTGTACAGGCTTCAGGGTAAAGTTTCTCTGGCCTAAGTGGAAACACGATTCTTGCCCCCTCCCTACTATAATCCCTTCTTCAGCAGACCTACTCCAAAACACCACAGGATGGCCTTCTGAACCTCCGCCAAACCTTCAGTATCAATTATACATGCCGTTTCACCCTACTTGACACCGTTTACAAAAAAAGACATGCAAACTATTTTTTCACTTAGACAGGAGAACTAGAACCAGGACTTCCACTGCTGTTCACCAGAAAAGAAATTAAGGATTAAGGAAGTTAAGTTACCAGTTAAATGTTTATCCCAGGTTAATAAGCAAACCCAGGTAACTAAAAGTAACCCATTCGTAGGTTGATTTTCCTGAAAAGTATGTACACACACAGTAATTAAGGTTTTTGAAAGACACTTCTGCTCATCCAGTTTACATTTTTTTTATAGAAAATACAGTAAAAAAAACTAGCCTAGAAATCTAGACGCACCCTAATAGTAGCAAAAATTATTCCGCAGTCAGTGTGGTCTAGCAACTCTCCATAAACGTTTTAACTAGAAAAAAAACAAACTCTGGTCAGGCCAATCACATTCGTGTATAGAGTCGGTGGGCGGGCTTAACATAATGACGACAGAGTTGCGACAGTTCACTGCTACTTGAAAACAAAGAACAGCTTAAGCTTTTCTTTGAAACCAGAACGGCACTTAAGTATTTTTTTTTAAAGAGGTGTTTTGCCGACTAGATACGGTAAAAGTTGAATATATCAACTGGTGGTAAAACGCCTGGGTGTCAGTCGTCACCTTCTTCGTTTGCTCTGATTGGTTGTAGCGCTATCCAATTGCGTGGAGTGAGAATTTGAAAGACAACTGTTTATCCCGCCCCTCGGACTGAGCCTTGTCAATGATGAGTTCCCAGACCTAACATCTTGATGTAGGTCTGGCATGCAAGGATAGTAAACAGTTATTGTGAAATGTTATTACAAATAAAAAAAAAACAGTTTTCTATTTTAATATATTTGAATTCCTGTGATGGCAAAGCTGAATTTACAGCAGCTATTACTCCGCATTAACACTGAACTCACCTGATAAATGTATGGGTTTTGCTCAGCTAAAGTACATTTAAATATTAGATCAATGTTGTGGGGCTGAAGAAGTATTATCGAGCCCATTCTCAACCTTTGGCGTAATATAGGTGACACCATATGACATTTTGTCGAAATACTACGCACATGGCACCCTTTAGCGTCAATATAACACGCAGAATCCAAGGCTTCATACAGGTGACTGGCATCCTTTAGCGTCAATATGAGACGCAGACCCTACCCCAGACCTAAACCTACCCATAACAGTGCGTGTTATATTGACACTAAAGGGTGCCATGAGTGTGGTATTTTGACGAAATGTCATATGGTGTCACCTATATGACATCAAAGGATGAGAATGTGTTGGAATTATCCTGATCAGAGGTTTTGTGGTTAATCCAAGTCAAGTAATTCCAAAAGTTCTCTATACAGGGGCGTTTCCTCTGAGGAGGCAAGAGAGGCAGTGCATCCTCAAAAATTGGATATGGAAAAAATAATCCATTTAACAAAAATAAAACAACGCAAATAATACAAAATGTGACACTTAAATCCAACAGCGACACTTGCCGGTTACAGTGGGAGTCTGTGTTCTCTTGCCTCCCCTGAGTCCATTGAGTTTTAACAGACCCCCCAAGTATGTGGTGGGTTTGGTGGGGGGGGGTTGTCACATCAGTGAAAGTGCGCAATGCCTCCATTACGCTATTATTGGTTCCTATGATAGATCCCGCCTCTTGTTTTTGTGTCGCATTCGCGATTTAGTCTAAATGAACAGACTAGTCTACCTGGGAGATCAATTTAAATTTGGACTTCACCTAATTTCAGAACACCAGTTAATGCAAACCACTGCCCTATAAACATTTCCCTAACCCATCAGCCAATTAATGCCAATTAAAACTTAAAAAAATGTCTAATTGTGCAATCTAATGCTACTTGTTTTAAAAATCCTCTTAACGCCCAGGTAGTAAAGAGGTCACAGGCATATAAGGGTGCCCTAGATAAAATGAAAAAGACACAGGTGTGTGTGTGTGTGTGTGCACCTGGAACATCATGAATCTCATTAGGGTGAAAAGCAGGACAGCATCAAATCATGTGCACTCAGAAGATAATGAGACTTAAGACAGTCATTCTTATCGTGTGTGTCAGCGAAGGGGGTGGTGAAAGTGCTCCAACCTAATCTCAGCGCAGCAATCCACCCCCAACCAGTCACCACTGCGCTATTTGAACAGCACAAGCTGGGGGGGTGTGGATGTCTAGTTCATATAATGGAACCAAACAACCAATTGCCAGAATACACAAGGAAGCACAACACACATAAAAAAGCAAGTCTTTCAAGTCAACACAAGTGAAATGTGACTGTTTGGTCCCTCCCTTATCTGACATTACGAGTAATGTGACATACATAAATACACATACATACATACATACATATGAAGAGTTCAGATGCAAAAGCCTCTAAGTGCCATTTGAAATTTAATTCTAGAATGATCATTTTTATCAAGCTTGTATATTTAAGTTCAGTAATTTCACTTAAATGGCAATGAAGATTACCTATTAATTGTCATTTAAGTGAAACTACTGAACTTAAACATACAGGCTTGTATATATATATATAGCTGTCAAATCGATTAACAGTGTCTAACAAAAGATTTTGTTCACATAATATGCCTGTATACATAATATGTGTGTATATACACACGCATTCACACACAAGAAAATATATTATGTAAACAAAAACTTTGATTAAATGAATTGATTAAATAGCACTGTATATTGTCAGACAAGGAAGAGAAGCCCTCAGGTGTTTCTTTACATAATTCCCATGGACAACACCTGACTGTCCAAAGTATTTTGGTATACTTATTTAACACCTACAGTGGGCAAAGGGTAACTGCACAAAGGAAATGACTGTCCACCAGTTTGCAATGCAATTTACAGCTCAGCTTAAAATGCTGTCTGAATGCTTTTACCAAGTCACATGATGAGTAGAATTACAGTCAGCTGTGGTGAAATACAGAAGTGAAACTGAGAAGAGTTCTACCACCCGCTTAGACTGGAGTAAAATACACGCTTGTAGAATATCAAATGAGACATTGAAAATAAGCTGAAAAATCAGATAAGCACTGTGTTTTTATAACTTGTTTGTTTCATTTATATAGCACATTAAAAAAAGTATTCTATTTGAACGTGCAAAATAAAATATAATATTCATTCATGTTCATGTCAACTTCATGCAGCATGAAAAATTGTATTATATATTCAATAATGCACACAGAACTGCCTCCTCCTAACTGGGAGTGGGAAATCCGTAATATCGGAATTATCAATCAATTCATAATAACATAATAAATAAATGTTCTTCAATAAATTCTATACATTTTCAATTATCTTTAATATTATATCAAATTCAATATCTAAACTGATTTAATGGGTTCTCAATTGATTGGGTGATCCTAAAGCAAACAAGCTTGTCATTCTTTCAGTACTTGGCTAGGAGCAACACGATGATCCAAAAAATGTACTGCATTATATAACTGCAGTACATTTCGGAAACGCAAGCAGGGGGTTACTGTCCTACTTTCCCTCTGGTTGTAAACCCCCTCCCTTCACAGAGGAGCGCCTGGCGCGCACATGGAAGAAAGAGGGAGGGCTCTGTCCACGCGGTTCTTACAAAAAGGCGTGGCTATGACAGATACGTCAACCAGGCACTTTAGAGGCGTGGCTACGGCTGACACGTCACCGAGGAGCTTCAGAAAGCGCCAGTGGACGTATGCAGCGCGGGAGAGAAAACAATAGTGAGATAAATAAGCAGCACACTATTACGCAGCAGAACACCATAATAAAATTAAATACCACATTACATCCATCCCTTCCTACAGAAAGGATGCAGATAAGAGCTGCGTAATGTGATATTTGAGAAATATGTAAAGAGAAACTGGTACTCGCGCACGTACTTGTAAGCCACCGCCCTTAAATTCAAGCAGGTATGTTTTCCTACATCGACACTGTAATTAAGTGTTCAATCACTAACTACCTCAACAGTCAAAGCAGATAAACCAATATTCTCTGCTTTTAACGCATGGCTGTCACTATGCGGAAAACACCAGTTTACTACACTAGAAAGTAAGCGTAAGGATATTATAGGCTACTGTTGTTTTGCAGAGTATTGTTATTATCGGATTATTCACAACACAAATCTTGCATGTCACGCACTAACGTTACACCGAATCCTGTAATCACAGCCTGTGACATCACATTCAACAATGTCTCAAATTAACCGGCGGCTACTCCATTAGAGAACAACACTGATTCAGTAAAGTGACCCTCTGCTTGTTATAGAGGACTGCATCCCCATAATTTTAATTTCTTACCACGTGCTTTCTGTTGTTGCAGGGCTTGCAATTCCAAAAACTTCGCCGCCTCTAAAAGCGTCTCGATACTCATCTCTTTTTCGTGTTATGGTCCAGAAAACGATTGGAGAACTGAATTAAAATGCTAACTAGTTAGATTCAAAAGCTTCTGCTCGGGATCCAATCTTGTCGTCTATAAAAAAAAATTATAAAAAAAGGAAAGACGTGACTGGATCCCCTTGAAGTCACTCTTCCACACGCACGTAGAGGAGTCACAACAAGATGGCGGGTTATTCAGTCAACACATCGGGCCATTGTACAGACACTTTGGACCCGCCCCCTGATTCAATAACCACGCCCCTACACGCGCTGGTTTTCAAAACACGGAGATGGCCGTTCTTCGTAATAATCGCATATTTTCGTCGAATTTCGACAGAACGCGAATATTAAATGGTCAGTAATATACGTGAACTGCAACGTTTCGTGTCTATTGCTAAAAAGGCCAACACAGAAGGCTTAAAATGTGAATGTCAAATCCAGGTTTTACGCAATACTCCTACACATACCACGGCTCAACTTGATTAATAAAACATGAGATTAGAGCAGCCAATAGGAAAGTAGACACACAAGGCATGGTATCTGCTCACGTGGGTGTCATTCTGCACGGATTGCACGCCAACTAAAGACGAAAACGCAACCTGCAGACAAACACATACTCCAACTGATTACAACAGGCAACGAGTATCGATAAACAGTCCGTAGTAACACGAATTGCCTGTATCCAAAAGAGAATTTCAAAGAACAAAGATTCACAACAGTTCTGAACACAATATAAGGACTTAAAGGGATAGTTCACCCAAAAAAGAACATTCTGTCAGCATTCACTCACCCTTATGTTGTACCAAACGTTTATGAGTTTCTTTCCATTAAACACAAAAGAAGATATTTTGAAGAATGTTGGTAACTAGACCGTTGATAGACCCCACTATGGAAGTCAATTGGGTCTATCAACTGTCTGGTTACCAACATTCTTCAAAATATCTTCTTTTGTGTTCAGAAGAAATTAATTAATACATGTTTGGAACAACACTAGGAATAATAAATGATGACAGAAGTTTCTTTTTGGCTTAACTATACCTTTTAATGGCCTCATAGTGTAGGACAAACCAGTACACCCATATATAAACAGTGTGCACACACTGCTTTACAGCAATATGCAAATCTTAAGTTTTTCTATAGCTAAAAATAAATGTTTTTGGCCTGCTACACTATGACAACCAATTTCTGTAACCAGAGATATGCAACTTTTCTACAAAAAAAAAAAAAAAATCACCCATCTATCAACATTTATGCCAATTAATAAATAAAGTCCACTTTATGCTGCTGTCCTTTTTCACTGGAGATCCTAGCAAAGTCCCAGAGAATCTTTTCCCTTGCTGCCATGATACATGCACTGACTGAATAAAGGGCCAGTCATGTGACTGTCTCTATGGTAACCGTTGAGGCAGTGTGCTGCAGGACAGTAGGAGTCTTCAAGAGAAAGAGAGAGCAACTGGTCTGTGATAAAGGAGAGAGGACAGAAAATTATGAATGTTGCACTAGACATTAGACATTTCCAGCAATAACTAATAGTTATACATTTCTAAGCTCCCCTGCTCTCAATCTGAACTCTCTTAAAATTTCTCTGCAGTTTCAGAAAGCTATTGTATACTGTATATATCAAACTAATGTATTAGATTACCAACACAGCAGAAAACTTTCTGAAAAACAGCCTTCCACTTAGTGTTTGCTTATCCTCTGCTTAGTGTTTGACTGCTTTGCACGTCAAGTCATTCTTCCTTTTAATCACTTGAAAAGGTCAAAGTAAAGGGTATGCGAACATGCTCATAAAGCTGCCCCACCTTTACACTTTCATATGACTCTCACATGCATGGCAAACTGGGAATAAATTCCTGTTTCAACTCAAGAAGCTGCCGCCGGAGCTTGTTTACCCTGGGAAACCGGCACGTGACTGCATGCATGTTATGTGCTTGTGGTCTGCTGACTGCTGCTGCGTCCTGTTAGGAAGCCCTGCTCCTCTCGGGACGTTTGTACGGACTCAAACTTCCTGTGATACAACCAAAAAGGCATTCCAGGGACAGAAAATGCTGAGGAACACCACCACTTTCTATTGGATTATTTGGGTTTGTCATTTTACTAGTTGGTTGATGAGGTGTTCTGGGGGATGCTAGGGTTTTACTAGTTGGTTTATGAGGTGTTCTGGGGGATGCTGGGGTTTTACTAGTTGGTTTATGAGGTGTTCTGGGGGATGCTAGGGTTTTACTAGTTGGTTGATGGGGTGTTCTGGGGGATGCTAGGGTTTTACTAGTTGGTTTATGAAGTGTTCTGGGGGATGCTAGGGTTTTACTAGTTGGTTTATGAGGTGTTCTGGGGGATGCTAGGGTTTTACTAGTTGGTTGATGGGGTGTTCTGGGGGATGCTAGGGTTTTACTAGTTGGTTTATGAGGTGTTCTGGGGGATGCTAGGGTTTTACTAGTTGGTTTATGAAGTGTTCTGGGGGATGCTAGGGTTTTACTAGTTGGTTTATGAGGTGTTCTGGGGGATGCTAGGGTTTTACTAGTTGGTTTATGAGGTGTTCTGGGGGATGCTAGGGTTTTACTAGTTGGTTTATGAGGTGTTCTGAGGGATGCTAGGGTTTTACTAGTTGGTTTATGAAGTGTTCTGGGGGATGCTAGGGTTTTACTAGTTGGTTGATGGGGTGTTCTGGGAGGATGCTAGGGTTTTACTAGTTGGTTGATGGGGTGTTCTGGGGGATGCTAGGGTTTTACTAGTTGGTTGATGAAGTGTTCTGGAGGATGCTAGGGTTTTACTAGTTGGTTTATGAAGTGTTCTGGGGGATGCTAGGGTTTTACTTGTTGGTTTATGAAGTGTTCTGGGGGATGCTAGGGTTTTACTAGTTGGTTTATGAGGTGTTCTGGGGGATGCTAGGGTTTTACTAGTTGGTTTATGAAGTGTTCTGGGGGATGCTAGGGTTTTACTAGTTGGTTTATGAGGTGTTCTGGGGGATGCTAGGGTTTTACTAGTTGGTTGATGGGGTGTTCTGGGGGATGCTAGGGTTTTACTAGTTGGTTTATGAGGTGTTACTGGGAGGATGCTAGGGTTTTACTAGTTGGTTTATGAGGTGTTCTGGGGGATGCTAGGGTTTTACTAGTTGGTTGATGGGGTGTTCTGTGAGGATGCTAGGGTTTTACTAGTTGGTTTATGCGGTGTTCTGGGAGGATGCTGGGGTTTTACTAGTTGGTTGATGGTGTGTACTGGGGGATGCTAGGGTTTTACTAGTTGGTTTATGAGGGGTCCTTGGTCCTTGGTGCTTGGGATGCTAGGGTTGTACTTGTTGGTTGACTGGGGTTCTGACAGCATCCTCCCAGTTTTACTAGTTGGTTGATGGGATGTACTGGGAGGATGCTAATGGTTTTACTATTTGGTTGATGGATGTACTGGGAGGCCACTTATTTTCCAAATCCAAAGATCCAACATATATATATATATATATATATATATACATATACACATATATACATAAATATATATATATGATATTCACATTCTTATATATAGTTTACTTCTACATCTGTATTTAATGAAGGCAATACAAATATAAGAAGCTGAAGTGATCAAAAAATGTCATTCTATATTATAAGTGTATCTGGTTTTCCACTGCCATTTCTTTAGGTAAATATCAACCAGGTGACAAACCGGACCCCAAAACATGGAAGGCAAACTTCCGCTGTGCCATGAACTCCCTGCCCGACATAGAAGAGGTGAAGGACAAAAGCATCAAAAAGGGAACAAACGCCTTCAGAGTTTACAAGATGCTGTCAGCGTCTGAGAGGCACTCAAAGAGAGGTCAGTCGATAACACACACCCGTTCTGGCACTAGCAACGTTTACACGGACACCTTTCGTTTTCGATGAGATTGATGAATCCCAAATAGTGTTTACATCACCGCTAAAAAAAGTGATCGGGTTTATGTGTGCGTTTACATGTCACAAGATTCATATCAGAATAGATTTTTTGACATGTACACAAGGGCTGTCACTTTTGATTTCTGAGACATGAGTGTTCATTGAATTAATTGTAAAATCGGTCTAAAGTCTAAAGACGTTTCCATTTCCAACACCAAATACAGGCAAATCCACGGACACCTAACAGGCATTAGGACGAACGTAAAGAGGACGCTTGACACGCACAAGTCAGCAATATTTCTGATGATTTATTGGCGTGAAGTTTCAGCACAGTGACAGACAGCAGAGCAATATTCAGGGATTGAGATTAACACACTCGACCCACCAAATGTGGGTACAAATGAACTTTGGCGGGAAACACTGTCAAACCACGAGCCACTTTGCTGGGAAGTTCGTGTAAGCGAAATCTGTGCGGATTTACCGCAAATACGCAACTCTCGTGTCATTATGATGTATTAAATACAGCGTATTGCAGAATCTGCTCATATCTGGCTTACTTGAACACACACGTCACTACGCAACAAATAACGGCACGCTTGTCCTCTTGCATTGACATAATAACGAATATTAAAAAGCATTTGGTGAATAGAAATGTTCTGTGTGCTGTGTTGATCTGTCCATATAAAACACATTTTTGGTTAAAAAAGAGTTTTTTTTTGTCGACGTAAAGTGACAGAACAGTGTTCATTTCTGCTGTTTGGACTAACTATTCTCCTGCATCGCTTCGTTTCTTTGTTTTAAAGAGCAGACTTTATATTTATGTATTTGGATGATGAGCATAAGAGCGTTGTGCCGTGCTGCGGGATGAGGGTTCAGTGGTGCGGTTCCAGCGGGGTCATTAGGGTCCATGTAAACACTGCTACTGACTTCATCACAGACACACACCTGACATGCCTGGGCATGATGATGTGGAGTTTAAAGACATTTCTCTGATCAAAGCATGACATGTTACTCAAGTGGTATTTCAGTGTTTGCCTTATATTTATTTATACATTTTCTGATAACATTTTAATTTTTGCATTTCAACATTTCAAAGTTTTGGAATTTTTGTTGTGCATTTTTGACATTTGTATTAGTTTTTTAAACTGTTTTTTAAACAATTATTATCTCATTTTAGTTATTTTAGTAGAACTTAAATTATGTGAAAATTAAGTTTGAAAATTAAGCCTTTCCTTCAACTTTTCATTACTATATCGCAAACATTATAAACATACATATAGTACTGGTCAAAAGTTTGGAAAAAATAACCAGTTTTAATATTTGTGATAGAAGTCTCTTATGCTCTTCAAACCTGCATTTATTTGATTGAAAATATATACTACAATTAAAAATATTATTACAATTTAAAAAAATGGTTTTCTATTCTGATATACATTAAAATATAATTTATTTCTGTGATGCAAAGCTGAATTTCCAGCATCATTACAACACAGTCTTCAGTGTCACATGATCCTTCAGAAATCATTGTTATTATCAATGTTGGAAACTTAATATTTTCTTTTATAACCTGTGATACATTTTCAGGATTTATTGATGAATAAAACGTTAAAAAGAACAGCATTTAATCAAAACCCATTATTAATTGTTATTAATGTCAGCTTTAGCTCTTCCTTTAGTACAGCAAAGCTCAATGTTAAGGATGTTTTTTTTCTTCTTAAAGTTCATAAAGTTATTTAAGATCCTCAGGTAGGTCTAACAATAGCCATAATATTCAGGTAGAAAATATAAAGAAATTAAATAAAATAATTAGGGCTGTACAACGATTAATCGCGATTACATCCAAAATAAAAGTTTGTGTTTACATATTTACATAATATATGTGGGTGCACTGTGTATAATTATTTTATATATATAAATGCACACACATGCTTGTATATATTTAAGAAATATGTGCATGTATATACTGTTTATAGATTTATTTATAATTTATATTATATGTAAATATAAATATTTTATATATAAATAATATTTTTTCTTAAATATATATGCATGTGTGTGTATTTATATATATAATAATATAATTATAAATAGCAAATATAATTTCAATAATATATGCTGTAACATATGAAAAAATTAGATTTTGGGGTTTAAAAGGACTTGACAGGTTTCATGGTTTGCATGCATTGATCTAGATGTGTGTGTGTGTGTGTGTTTCTCACAGGAAAGAAGCGAGCTGCTGAAAAAGAAGAAAAGATGAAGGTATGAACTCTCACTTTTGGGTGTGTGTGTTGTGTGTGCAGTCAGAAAAGCTGAAATGATATATAGGTTGTTATCCGAGTCGACTCAGGGTTGTGTGTGTGTTAAGCAGTGTCCCGAGGCCTCCAGCTGGGAGAACAGCAACGGCTCATCCCCGGTGACTGTCAGAGCAGGAGGAGGATTACTCACGGCACAGGTACAGTCCAGATCCACCCGCCACACCTGTGCCACGGTCATGTGACCTAACACAGGTGGAACCTGTTCTCCACACTTTTTCCTGTTCACACTTTTCTACACAAACAGGTCGTGAATCTCAGATGTTGAACTGACCGATAAATGACACTATTATGATGAGTGTCTTTAAAACTGGACTTATTGACACTAGTTCAACAGAAAACATTTTTACTCTAAAGGGACAGTTCACCCAAAAATGCAAATCACCATCATATTTAATACATATTTAATCAATATATACAAAGTTATTGTTATTATTATGATTACTAAATACAAATACAAAGATACACATTAAGCCATTCAAGTGTTTTGTTTTAGGGCTGTTTTCTTTTTATTTAGTAAAATTGCTCCGGTTAGACAAAATTTGCAAGGGTTATTATATTATATTATATTATATTATATTATATTATATTATATTATATTATATTATATTATATTATATTATATTATATTATATTATATTATATTATATTATATTATATTATATTGTTATGTTTTACTAAAATTCATGTCAACTTAAAATAACCCTGAAACTGAACACTTTTCAATGGCTTGATGTGTAGGTATTATTATTATTTTAATAATAATGTTTTGTATTTTGTATCAAATATTTTGAGATTATTATCTTAATTATAATTATATCAACAACAAAAATTTGAGGTTGAAAATTATACAAAAAATATTATTATTAAAAAAATTACCAAAATATTATTAAAATACCCCATAAACACTTGTGAATTGCTTGATGTGTATTTATTTTAATTTTTTTTGTATCATTTTTCCCCAAAAAATATTTAGTTGTTTTATTAAAATAATAATAGCATAATATTTATACAAAATACAAATGATAATAAAAATATTGTATATGAAAATAAACAAAGAATTATTATTAAATAATAACGATAATACTACATATCAAGCCATTGTCATTCTTTTTTAAAGAGAAACTTAATGTGTGTTTTATATTTTTATTTATTAATCATAATAAAAATAATAATATCAATAATAACTTTTTATATATTGATTAAATATATGTATCAAATATAATTAAAAATATTTTATTAAAATGCATTATTGATCATAAAGTGTGTTAAATGTGTTCTCTCTCAGGGTTATCTTAGGAGTCTCTTTAAAAAAGAATAAAGCACTGACTTGTGGTGTGAGCCAGATATGAAAGGCTCCTTGAAGACACAACAGCATTTGTTCAGTGTTCCTCAGTCACTTGCTGCAAATACCCAGAATGCTTCAGGCTTCTCTTGCTGTTTCAGTGTCTCTCCTGTCCAAGTTCACCTACATTATAAAACACATGCACATGCCTTTCTCTCCAACACCCCAAAGACTCAAACTTGGAGTTGTGAAATATGAAACTCAAATTCCACCCCATAATCAAAGCAGAAAAGGACATTTATATTTTTTTAGGATTATTTTAGCTTTTTTTTACCCACCAAATTCCCATACTAAAATTGTATTAATTCTAATTATGTAAATTAATATTATTTTAGTTTTATCATCATTTTATTGATATTTTGAATATTTTTAATTATTTAGGTTTCATGTTAATTTCCTTATGTGATTTTCTCATATAATACTGCTATTTATGTTTAATTTTAGTTTTTACGTATAATAAATGTAGTGCTTCAACATAAACACATTTCAGTTTATTTGCCAAGCCAACATTTTTTTCGTTTCATAATGTTCAACAAATATTTATATTTTATTTGATTATTTCAGATTTATTTCAGTTACCAAAAATTTATATTTTTATTATTTCAGTTTTTTTTATCATTATTTTAGTAAAAAAAAAAAATCACATTAATTTAGTTTTTTTTTGATGTATGTACAATGTGACGTTTTATTCCACATTTTGTTATTTCCATTTAACAATATTATTGGTTCAGCATTTTCAAGCCACCAATTATTCATTTTTGTAATATTCAACAAATATTTATATTTTATTTTGTTAAATTTGATTTTTGTTCAATAAAAATCAACATGAATTATATTCAGTACACAAATGACATGCAATTTATGCAAAACATTTATTTAAAAAAATAGTTGTAATAATATGACTTGAACATGTTCATGACAGGTTTTTGCAAGATTCATCCTTTATTATTTATATGATCGCACAACTGTCACAAACCTGTTTATCCAGATCTCCTTGTTTTCTGTGTTTATTCACGTCCGCTGTTCTCCTCCTGACTCAGTAATGCACACTATCGGGGTAAAAGGTGAAGCTCAGTGTGTGTTTGTTTTTGCAAGTCAGCATTGATATGAACCGAGGTTTGCGATACACATTGAATTGGCAAAGCAAAAAACCAACAGCAACGTAATTCATTTACAAAAAGCCTTTCAGCCAGTTAATTTGTTTTTAACATGGTTTCCACTGCATCATTTTATTATGGAGTCATGGGAAATAGAGATCAGCTGCAGTGTGTGGTCGGTGAAAAATGAAATCTTGCACAGAAACAGAAAACACACTCACTTCCCACTTCACTGTTCTCCATATTCACTCTCTCCTCCCTCTTCCGTTCCTCAGAGGCTGACGGGCGGACGACCACCTGATCATCAACGATCTTCCTGACGTGTGTCAGACCATCGAGGTGGTCGACGGAGAACCAGGATCAGGCCGTGACCTCCAGCGACCTCCGTGACCTCTACCCCCTGCAGATCTCCCTGTCTCCTCGACGGAGGTTGGTTCGACACATGCACTCCGCATCCCCTTAGTATGGAAGCTATGTCCGACACGGGATATAAAAAACGGCAACTTTTTATCTTTCAATTCTGAATATTTTTCTCAGATTTGAGAGATATAAACTTGCGAATTGCCAATTTCTCAGAACCATTTATATCATGCAATTTTGACTTTTTCTCCACTATTGCAATTTATAAAGTTAATATGCACGATATAAACCCACAATTCTACTTTTTTCTTCGCAATTGCTGATTTATACCCCACAAATCTGACTTTTTTTCCCTCAATTGTACGTTAAATAAATTTGAATTGCAAAAAATTAACATTCAACTTTGACTTTTTTTCGCAATTGCGATCGTAAAGTCTGCATTGCAAGATATACAGTTGCTTTATATCTCATAATTCGAACTTTTTTCAGAATCGAGAGATATAAACTTACAATTCGCGAATCGTACTTACTAGAAAATATATATCTCACAATTTAGACTTTTTCGTATTTAAAGTTATAAAGTCCGCATTGTCGAGATCTAAAATTGCTTTAGTATCTCATAATTCTACTTTTTTCCCTCAAAACTGTTTATATCCTGCAATTTTGACTTTTTTTCCCATAATTGCAAGTTATAAAGTTAATATTGTGAGATATAAACTCCCTAATTCTGACTTTTCTTGTAATTGCAAATTTTATACCTCACAAATCTTACTTTTTCCCTCATTTGTACGTTAAAAATCCGAATTGCAAAAAATTAACGTTCAATTTGGACTTTTTTCGGAATTGCAAGTTATAAAGTCCGCATTGCAAGATATACAGTTGCTTTATATCTCATAATTTCGGACTTTTTTCTCAGAATTGATAGATATAAGACTTACAATTGCGAGTTTATATTCTCGAAAATTTATGTCTCACATATTAGACTTTTTTGAATTGAAAGTTATATAGTCCGCATTGCAAGTCTAAAATTGCTTTATATCTCGATAATTCCGACTTTTTTTTCTCAGAACTGTTTATATCCTGCAATTTAGACTTTTTTTCCATAATTGCAAGTTATAAAGTTAATATTGTGAGATTTAAACTCCCAATTCTGACTTTTTCTTGTAATCGCAATACCTCACAAATCTGAACTTTCATCCCTCATTTGTACGTTAAAAATCCGAATTGCAAAAAATTAATGTTCAATTTTGACTTTTTTCGCAATTGCGAATTATAAAGTCCGCATTCGCCGAGATATACAGTTGCTTCATATCTCATAATTCTAACTTTTTTCAGTAATTGAGAGATATAAACTTACAATTGTGAGTTTATACTCAGAAAATTTATATCTCACAATTTAGACTTTTTTGCAATTGTAAGTTATATAGTCCAAATTGCGAGATATAAAGTTGTTTTAAATAAATTCTGTGAGTTTATAACGTGCAATTATGACTTCTTTTGGCAAATTGCAAGTTGTGAGATATAAAGTCGCAATTGCAATATAACAAGTCACAATTCTTAGAAATAAAGTTGCAATTCTGACTTAATAATCGTGCAGGTGCAAATTTATATCGCAATGTAGAAAAAATAGTTGTGAAAATTACTATTGTTTTTAATTTGCCTTCTTTTATTGTAATACTGATGGTTAACTTATTTTTTTATATTTTTTTTGTGGACTTTTTTTACTTGCATTATTAGCCTTGTGTTCTATTGAAATTGATATCAAGAATTGTGAAATTTCACTGGTATCTAAAATTTTTATGTCATTGCATCCTTATATCCAGCAAATATGATATCCACTCACTCATAGTATTACAATATTGACAAAAATAATCGTGATTTATGATTTTGCCACAATCAAGCAGCCCTTCTTGTGTTTGTGAACAAACTAACCAGCATGTAGAAACATTCTCATGATCAAGATACATTTATTTGAGAAAATATATATAATCTGAAATAAATTGAGTTTGCTTTAAAGTTAATTTTCAGATTTTTGTTTTTAAGGCATAAACTAACTTTATTTGTATAAATATTTCAGAACACAAGACTTAATATTTTAGGTCACTGTACTTTTATCTTAAATATATCTTTATTTTAAGAATGTTTAGATATTTGTCCTGGAAAACAAGACTGCAATAAATGATTTGCTTCCTCAGTATTGCAAAGTAGATACAAAGGTACTTCACTTTTACTAAGTAAAACTCCTAAAACAAGATGCATTTACTTCAGAAACAAAACAAAAAAACTCACTGAATTCTGATTCGATTCGAACTAAAATATCTGCCAATGGGCTAAAAAAAAAATCTTCTTTTTAAATTTTGAAGTTAATTTTGACCCCAATGCTTGATAATTCAAGTAAAAGTATCTGTATTTTAACAATATTTTGAGAAAAGTAAGAAAAATATTTTTTTTGCAGTATGACCGTTCTCCTTATTTTAGAAAAAGGTTTTAATTTTAAATGCAAAATGAGCTTGAGTCTCCTCTTGAATCGTGTTTTGAGGTGTGTGTGTGTGTGGCTGGCCGTGTGTGTTGGTCGTGTTGTTCAATGTCCATTAGAGATCAGGCCCTGGTCTCAAGGACACGCGTCTGCGTCACGCCGGCCGTACTTCTGTACTGTAACGGAGTTAATGTGTAACGCTGAGGCCAGAACACACACCTGATTCACTATAGTCTGAGTCCAGCTATATAGGTGTGTGTAGTGCATTGCGATGTGTGATGCACTGAAGTGTTTAAAGGGTTAATTCCTCCCAAAATGAAACTACTTCCATTATTTACTCTCCCTTTTGTCGTTCCAAACACGCAAGACTTTCGTTCGTCTTCGAAACACAAATTAATATCTTTTTGATTAAATCTGAGAGATTTCTGTTCCTCCATTGACAGCTACGCAACTACCGCTTTGAGTAAGGTTGGGAAAATCAATTTCGATTCTTCTTATCAATTCCTTTTGTGAGTATGTCTTTGACTCGTTTAATATTTTGTGCTTTGGTATGTGTGTGTGTGTGTAACTATATTGGACGGCTCTTAAAGTGACAACACTTATATTCCTGCCATCTCTATTATAACACTAATCAAACAACTAAAGAGTGAAAATGCTTAAAATATCTAATGTATGTTTTATTTATAAAGCGCAGTGTTATTTTACATTACAGCTACAGTTAATCACTGTTTATTTCAATCGTATCTTTGTTCAGTTTCATCTATTTGTTGCGATTTGCTAATTTTTTATTTATTCTTTTTAAAATGACTGAGTGTTTACTTGTCTTTAATAACGCTTGATATTTATTTAAGTTCTGCTAGTTGTGTAAGTGTTATTTAACCTTCTTTCATGGTATTCAGCTTCAGTTAAATGTTTTTTTACCTTATTGAAATCGAAGTTAGTAATCGATAAGCAGAATTGAAACAGACACTTCAAAAAGTTCATAAAGATATCGTAAAAATCGAATCCATATGAATTGACCGGTTTAGTCCAAATTTCCTGAAGAGACACAATAACTTTAAATAATGAACAGATTTAATTTAGATTTGATTGGCTGGTTGTGGTTTGCTATTGGCTGATCTCATGTGAGTGACAGGTTATAGCTCTGCCCACATCACCAGAGAAGAAAGTTATTCTGATTCAATATTATTAAAACAATAATGATGTGCACGGATAAATAATTTATGAGCAATATTCCATAAAATTGTCATGGTGACTTTAACACTAGTAATAGTAAAGGCCGTGTGTCACCAAAGCGTTTTTCCAGGCGTACGTTTTCAATTGTTTTCAATGGGAGCGCCCGTTTTTTAAAAGCCATGAGCGTAACGAGGCGCTGAGCGTTTTTTTTTACGTTCGAGCGCCCGTCGCTTTCTACTCGTCGCTGGGCCGTGTGTCCACCAAAGCGTTTTTAGCCAAAGCGTTTTTATGCGCTTGAGAGCGCTTTTGGCCGTTTTTCCATTGAAACGTTTCGTTGCTATGATACAGAATATCCGCAGCACAGTTTACTTGTAACTAATTTCGTAGATAATTTGTTTCATACTAAAAATTTATTTTTCATCCATTTTGTTGGGTTAGCTCTGCTGGTTGATGTCGTTGTACAGAAAGAATGTCGAGACAGTTGGTCGGTGTGGTTTAGTCCCGCCCTCCTCCACTGTGATTGGACGGCTGGGTAAAAAGTGACAGTGATGACCGCTGCGTTTTACCCAAAGTTGAACATTTTTCAACTCTCGGTTAGGGCTGGGCGATATGGCCAAAAAAAATTATCACGATAATTTTTCTTATATCAGTCTGATATTGATAATTATCACGATATATGTTGAATCTTTATTTCTTTCAAGTTTAAAGGTAGATTTTTGCTCCTAAGTGAAAGTTGTATAAAACAGAGTGTTAATTGTAATGTATGTTCATTAACAAAAAGAGTAACATCTGTTTTTTTTATGTAACAACCACATTTTTATTTGGTAAAAAGTTATATTCTGACTGTTTGAGTTGTATTAAAATTAACCATTGTTCATCCAGTATCATGCATTTAGATCATGATAACCACAAATAAAACCAGGTATAGCCTATAACTTAGCACCTCACTATTATGGCATAACTTTATGGTTTCTGTGGTATTTGAATGAAAAACAGTAGCCTAACAGTTAAATACATTATTAAATACTGTACTTTTATTCCGTTAGTCATTTAATACATTGTCTACATTAATAATATTATACAATTCAATATGTATATCCCACATATCATGGTGCAGTTAATATTACTAGGCTAACCTTACAGTAGATCCATTGATAGGCTAAATTGATTCAGTATCAATTCAGATTCTGACTGCATCGTTGCACGCAGTGTTTCTCCTTTTTATCAGCGGTGTTTCATCTGCCTTTAAACTGGTTTAAACTTGACATTTGTGTTCTTCACTGATCTCAAGCGCTTCTCACTGGATCTTGTGAGGGAGACGATCCGAGTGCGAGTGTGTGTGAGCTCGCGCTGCGCTCAGTGCGCGGCCGTTTGGACTTTGAGCCGAGCGGATAAATGCTCCGTGTGGCGCGCGCGGTTCAAATGAGTTTCGTTCCGCTTTTGCCGTATAAACATTCATCGAACATTTATCGACCTCTTGATATCGTTTTATCGAGAAAAATTCTATCGCGATAATTATCGTTCTCGGTTTATCGCCCAGCCCTACTCTCGGTGACCAATAAAAACGACGGGCGCTCGGCGCTTCAGCGTGAAAAAAAAACGCTCAGCGCCTCGTTACGCTCAAAAAACGCGGCGCTCCCATTGAAAACAATTGATAACATACGCCAGGTGCGTGGGAAAATGCTTTGGTGGACACACGGCCTGAGAGCTGAAAGATGTTCAACTTTGGATAAAACGCAGCTGTCCCAGCCGTCCAATCACAGTGGAGGAGGGGCGGGGCTAAACCACACCGACCAACTGTCTCGACATTCTTTCTGTACGACATCATCCAGCAGAGCTCACCCAACAACAAGGATGAAAAATACATTTTTTGTATGAAACAAATTATCTGCGAAATCAGTTTCAGGATATTCTGTATCACAGCAACAAAACGTCTCAATGGAAAAAACGCTCTCAAACGCTAGAAGCACGATTTCTTCAGCAGGGCTAAAAACGCTTTGGCGGACACACAGCCTAATAGTTTTACCTATTATTTAACCCACTCTTTCCGACTTGCTCTGAGACTCGCTGCTGCTACCAACACTTCTAGATCCAAGCTTACAGTCACAGCGTTTCCTAAACAGCTTCATCTTTTCCCTATGGGAGCGAGTTAAGAGTAAGGAATGCAAATGACTTCCTGCAGTAGTTCAAAAATCCTTCACTCTGTCGTGTTTGACCGTGTTGAATGTGGGATGAACTCGTTGTTGGAAATGTGGGGCTTTACTTGTTAATCCACCGTTCGGTATCTCTTGACGGTGTGTTTGCACACGGACGGGAATGTTGACTCATGTCCTGTTGTTCCGTGTTTTCCAATCAACAATCCTGTTTTTTTTCTCAGATGTGCCTGGGGCTCAAAGTCATGGTTTTACTGGATGAAAGTGTTGAGATATTTATGGTAAACACGACCTGGTTTTTATGATTTATATTGTGTCCAGTATCTCCATAACACTTTAACCCTTTACCTGGCACCCCCTTTTTAATAATTGACATTAAAATGCACTATACAAACTTAAATGGTTGTAATTCAAGAATGCTTTTGAATATAGACCTAAGTTTGGTCTTGTTATAAAGAAAACAATCAGCAGATTATTACTGAAGTGAAAGCACTTCAAAAAATTAAGGTATGAAAAAGTTATGGAAGTTATAATTTACAGTAAATCAAATATACTTTATTAATATATATTTTTTATATGAAATAATTATTTTACAAAATATGTTTTACTATAAAATGAAAGCTATATATCTAACCAAGTTGTGTTCCAAATTTGAAGTTAATATCACAAAAAATTAAGTTCCCATGAGATTTTGTTTAGGCGTTATACCAAAAATAGCCACCGGGTGCCAATGAATTCCATTGAATTTAATTGTGTGCATTTTGCCATAACAAATTAATATATTTCTATCCAAATATCACTTCTGTCACTAAATATGGAACCTTGAGACTCAGACCTTTCTGACAATATGTGTTTTGTCAAGATTAGAAAAGGTTTTCATAATAAATTATGAAAGATGATGCCCAAAAGGGGAGGGGCCTAATAAAAAAATACCGTTTCTATGGTAACGCAACGTCCAATTTCAAAACGGTTTTCACAGGATGAATTCTGAGTTCGTAAGCTTTCAAATGATACCTAATTTATGATAACTACTAAAATGTATGATATAATAATAATTATTTTTATATATAGATAATATATTATACTTTTTAGAGGACGTCTTACCTTACTTTTTAAAATATAATTTTATCTTTGTTTATTGACAAATACTAATTATGTTTTATTATGAACTTTTAGCACTAAAAACCAAAGTTTCAATTATTAAAAGTGTGTTAACTTTTTGTGACAAAGCTCAGAAACAATTTTGTGAGGCGCACTCTTGTCATAAATTCATATATTACTGTTCATTCATAATTTGTAAGAAAAAAACAAACCTAAAATATCTATTTAGCAGTCTTAGACCTTTCCAACGATATATAGTATACGGGCAAGTGACAGTTAAGGGGTTAAAAAGCCCTCACTACACCATTTTACAGAGTCTTGATGTGTTTCAGGCTCCACTAGAACAGGTTTTCCTGCTTGAATGTTGATTATTCTCCTCATATTCTCCATTGTTGCGGCTCCTCTCTTCCCAGTCTGTCAGTAACATTCTGTTTACTTCCTGTCTCTATGAAGCCCCTCCTTCTGAAATCACACTGTGCTCTGATTGGTCGGCTGGATCAGTGTGTTGTGATTGGTCGAGCGCTTCGAGTGTGTTTGGGAAAGTCCCGCCCCTTCCATAAGCGCCAGTTTACCTACTAACTAACTCAACCAGGCCCTGCCCCTTTATTCTGCGCATGAATTATTATAATGAGGAATATTGTGACGTGTTCGTTCCCGGGAGAAACTCAAGACTACAATGGAGGCGTTTCAGGAGTTCAGAAACACTGACACTCATATAGAGAAGAACTGGAGCGTTTCATGATCACACACACTAAAAAAAGAAGATTGTGTATAAAAAAAGAATAGCAGAATAGCTCCGCCTCAAATGTAAAGCATTAGAAATAATGAGTGTCCCTGAGGACACTGTATCTCTCAGTCAGTCATCCGTTAAAACTTTTCAAACCTGTAAGTTTTGTTTTATCCACCCATATCCGATAACCTGTCCGTCAGGAAATGATCCCTGATAAATAAGTCTGATTTCTTTTGTCTTCCAGCAGAGAGCGACACAGACAGCGCCAGCGAGGAAGACTCTAAAGAGGTATGTGCCAAAATTATATTAAAAGGGCAGATTGAGACACAGATCAGCATTGTTAATGCAGTGAAAGTGGCCAAAAGAAGTAACCTAACGAAGAGAGCTTTTAATGGGTGTGTACAAGCAATTCCCAGAATCCTTTTGTGAACAGGTTTGTTGGTTTAATGCGACTGCCTCAGGGCTTGTGAAGAACTGAATTGTGGTTAACGGCCAAACACACTCCGACGGTTGATTTCACACAATGACAATGCTCTTAAAGTTGGTATGAAAGAAGTTGTGAACTATTGTGTCGTATATATCTGAGTGAAACACTTCTGGAACAAGAACAAATGTGGGCGGAGCTTGATTGAGTCTGTGTGGAATTGATTGGCTGGTTGTGGTTTGCTATTGGCTGATCTCATGTGAGTGACAGGTTATAGCCCGCCCACGCCATCAGAGAAGTGATGCTGTGAGAGGAACGTATTCTCATTCAGAGATTAAGACATGCATTAAAAATAATATATGCATGGATAAATAATTTTTGCATTATTCTTTAAAAGAGTAGTTCATTTCAAGAAATTTCCTGATAGTTTATTCATTCCGCACAATCATCCAATAATCATGTGTTTCTTTCTTCAGTGGAAAAGAACTGGCTTTCGAGTAACACACTCCAGGATTTTTCTCCATATAATGGATTTCAATGAGGTCAAAGGTTTCAAGGTCCAAATGAGAGTTTCAGTGCAGCTTTAAACAACACCAGACGACGATAAAGGCTTTATCGAGCGAAACCATCGCTCATTTCAAAAATAAAGACAAAAGTTTAAGTTCAATAAGCACAAATGCTCGCCTTGCTCTGTGGACTAATCTTTTTTGAGTCATTTTGTTCATTGAATGAACCAAATGACTCGAAACAAGATTCGTTCATTTTGATGAACAGGAGAGTCAGTGAATGTTCATCACAGAACAGAGCAAGGCGAGCATTAGGGCTGCAACAAACGATTATTTTGATAATCGATTAATGTAACAATTATTGAACGATTATTTGACTAATCTTCGTTATTTTGCCGGCTAATCAGTAAGTTTGAAACGGTTATTCAGCTTTTTTAATTATTTAAAACATTGAGTCATACAAATTCTTACTATAATATGAAAAAAGAAAATCAGTTCAGGTTTTGAAATAGTTGTTTTAATGAACTTTGAGCCAACTAAACAGGTCATTCTCTTTAATTTTTAAGATTTCAACTCAAATCACATTCAAATGCTCTCTAAGCATTGTTTAATAGGCCCACTGCTTTTTACACTCTAGCGCCACTGCGCCGTAGTGGTCAAATCGTGATATTGCAAGCCTTTACAATAGGACACGATTAGATCACCACGACTATTCAACAACAACAATATTTGTCGACTGAATCGTTTCAGCCATAGCGAGCATTTTGAGCTTATAAAACTTAAACTTTTTTATTTATTTTTGAAATGAGCGATGGTTTTGCTTAATAAGACCCTTATTCATCGTCTGGTGTCGTTTAAAGCCCTTTGAAGCTGCACTGAAACTCTCATTTGGACCTTGAACCCTTTGGACCCCATTGAAGTCCATTATATGGAGAAAATCCTGGAATGTTTTCATCAAAAACCTTCATTTCTTTTAAAACGTAAATGTGAGCTGCATTCTCAGCATTGCCACACGTATTATTCGACTAACAACGTCCGTATTTTGCCGGCTAACGGTAAGTTTGAAACGGTTATTCAGCGTTTTCAATTAGTCGAAAACATTGAGTTCGTACAATTTCTTACTATAATATGAAAAAAGAAATCAGTTCAGGTTTTGAAATAGTTGTTTGAACTTTGAGCCAACTAAACAGGTCATTCTCTTTAAGTTCTCTACACAATAGATCAAACGACTACTCGACAACAACAATATTTGTCGACTAATCGTTTCAGCCCTAGCGAGCATTTGAGCTTTATAAAACTTAAACTTTTGTATTTATTTTTTAAATAACCGATGGTTTTGCTTCGATAAGACCCTTACTCATCGTCTGGTGTCGTTTAAAGCCCTTTGAACAGTTTGCACTGAAAGTGTCTTTGGATCGAACCGTTTGGACCCCATTGAAGTCCATTATATGGAGAAAATCCTGGAATGTTTTCTTCAAAAACCTTCATTTCTTTTAAAACGTAAATGTGAGCTGCATTCTCAGCATTGCCACACAAGGCGCTATCATGTAAACGTCATGCTTGTATAGCTTGAGGAGAATATTTTTGTAGCTTATCGGTTTTGACGGCACAGACATTTAAAGAAAGCTCTATCGCCCTCTTGGACTGAATTCACAGCAACACAGACTGGCATTTGCATTTGTGCATAGAGGACGTCTGTGTCTGTCTCGAGTCTGTGAAAGGCTTGTTGTGGCCATTGAGGGTCGTTTGTCTATCTAATCCAAACGCTCGTTCACGTCGGCTTCTTGTGTGTGATACTGTGATGCTCTGAGCGAGCGCTGGCACAGCTGGTTTGAGTAAACTAGTCTCGGGTCATTTCCTCAGTGTAATGTTTTATTAGTCTTGTAGATGCGTGCCAGATCTATATAAACCAACTGGAGCTTACTGTATAAATCAATTTGGCTGCTTACAAACAAACAATATAAACACACAGTTTAGCCGTAAGCCTTTTTAGGTGAAGGATAGAAGGTTGATGGAGAAATATGTTGCAAAAAATTGTATTGTAAAAGTGCATTTTGTGCATAACAACTTGTTTTGCATTGTGAATGCATTAAAAAAGCATTCATTATGTGTAGGTTAATATACAAAAGTGGGTAAAAGTAAAGGCATATTTGTTTAATTGATCCTATAAGTTTGGTTAAACCTAAATATGAGTAAAATGTTTGATATTGTTTAAATATGAGGTTAGAACAAAATATTAAACCTGGTTATGGTATTTATCTGATATTATTGGGCCAAAAACATAATAAAGTCAGAATTATGTATTATAAAGTCAGAATTGTGATATAAAGTCAGAGAATTGTGTTATATAAAGTCAGGAATATGTGTGTATAAAGTCAGAATTGTGTGTATAAAGTCAGAATTGTGTGTTATAAAGTCAGAATTGTGTTATAAAGTCAGAATTGTGTGATTAAAGTCAGAATTGTGTGTTAAAGTCAGAATTGTGTGTATAAAGTCAGAATTGTGTGTTAAAAGTCAGAATTGTGATATAAAGTCAGAATTGTGTGTATAAAGTCAGAAGAATTGTGTTATAAAGTCAGAATTGTGTGTTAAAGTCAGAATTGTGTGTTAAAGTCAGAATTGTGTGTTATAAAGTCAGAATTGTGATATAAAGTCAGAATTGTGTGTTAAAGTCAGAATTGTGTGTTATAAAGTCAGAATTGTGTATATAAAGTCAGAATTGTGTTATAAAGTCAGAATTGTGATATAAAGTCAGAATTGTGTGTATAAAGTCAGAAATTGTGTATATAAAGTCAGAATTGTGTGTTATAAAGTCAGAATTGTGTATATAAAGTCAGAATTGTGTATATAGAAGTCAGAATTGTGTAGTATAAAGTCAGAATTGTGTGTATAAAGTCAGAATTGTGTGATATAAAGTCAGGAATTGTGTGTTAAAGTCAGAATTGTGTGTTATAAAGTCAGAATTGTGATATAAAGTCAGGAATTGTGTGTATAAAGTCAGAATTGTGATATAAAGTCAGAATTGTGTGATATAAAGTCAGAATTGTGTGTATAAAGTCAGAATTGTGTGTTATAAAGTCAGAATTGTGTGATATAAAGTCAGAATTGTGTATAAAGTCAGAATTGTGTGTTAAAGTCAGAATTGATGATATAAAGTCAGAAATTGTGTGTATAAAGTCAAAGAATTGTGTTATAAAGTCAGGAATTGTGTGTATAAAGTCAGAATTGTGTGATTAAAGTCAGAATTGTGTGATATAAAGTCAGAATTGTGATATAAAGTCAGAATTGTGTGTATAAAGTCAGAATTGTGTTATAAAGTCAGAATTGTGTGTTATAAAGTCAGAATTGTGATATATAAGTCAGAATTGTGATATTAAGTCAGAATTGTGATATAAAGTCAGAATTGTGTGATATAAAGTCAGAATTGTGTTATTAAAGTCAGGAATTGTGTGATATAAAGTCAGAATTGTGTGTTAAAGTAGAATTGTGTATATAAAGTCAGAATTGTGTATATAAAGTCGGAATTGTGTGTTATAAAGTCAGAATTGTGATATAAAGTCAGAATTGTGTGTTAAAGTCAGAATTGTGTGTTATAAAGTCAGAATTGTGATATAAAGTCAGAATTGTGTGTTAAAGTCAGAATTGTGATATAAAGTCAGAATTGTGAAATAAAGTCAGAATTGTGTTATAAAGTCAGAATTGTGATATAAAGTCAGAATTGTGTGTTAAAGTCAGAATTGTGTGTTATAAAGTCAGAATTGTGTGTTAAAGTCAGAATTGTGATATAAAGTCAGAATTGTGATATAAAGTCAGAATTGTGTGTTATAAAGTCAGAATTGTGAGATATAAACATTCAGAGAATTTTTTTTCTTTAATTATATTTTATTATGTGGCGGAAACAAAAAAATCCAAAGCAAAATCAAAAGAGCTCACATTGACTACAACATAATCACTTATTAATATTTTCAAGTTCTCTCTAGTTTTTTACGTGTGTCTACAATTTCTGGTGTTGCACAATTTACTCTGATTCATCACTATCATCATCACAAAACCATCGACTCCAAGCACAACTACACAAAATGCTCAGACAGTTTGACCCAGTTCCTGTGAGCACTGTGTGTGTGTGTGTGTCTCGCACAGTCAAATTAAGGTGGAAATGTTTAATTGTGGCAAAAAGTGTGAGATGAGTCATCAATATTTTGGTCTATTTTTAACTGCACACACACTGTTGATCTGCTCGGAGAGAGGTTAGTCCGCTTGGAAGACAGACATGTTGACAACCAGCACACACACACACACACACTGAAAGCCACACAACTAATGTCGATGTTTTAAACGCCTGGTCTTGTGATTTAATGTTTGATGCCTGAGATTGTGGCTTTTCCTAGTTCCCGTTTGCGAGCGCTCAGTGTGTGTCCACACGTGGATCTGTGTGTGTGTGACATCGAGCCGCTGTTTTCGGTTCCTGCGCTGTGACGCAGAGAGAGAGCGAGCGAGAGAGGCAGTGACGTGAGGCGTCTCGCGATTCCAGCTAATGTGTGGCGGCGTGTCAGAAGTGTGTGTGAGGTGTTTGTCATGTAGGAGGTTTTTACTTCAGAACACACTCAAAACTGCACACACACTTCACTGAACACCGCTCTGATGATCTACACATCTGAAAGCTTTACATTGAACTGCAGTTTTTAGTTTGTTTATCAGGTGATTAAAGCATCAAATCGATAAAAGTAATGAGAGAAATTTCAGTAACTTTATTTTTATATATGACAAGATACAGGAAATATCAGTAAATGAAGTTGTCCAACTAGAGCAGCACACTCTCTCAATCACTCACTCAGTCACACTCACACACACGCTCACACACACTCTCTCTCACTGTTGCACACTACACACTTACACTCACTGTTGCACACTCACACTCACACACAACAAATAATACAATAAATAAATAGCACAAATTGATTTTAAATAAAAAAATATTTATATAATTTAGAAATATAAATAATTAATTCTAATTTAGATAGATATATAGATTATATATGTATATTATATACATATCAAAAACCAAATAATACATCAAATAATACAAATTGATTTCAATTAATATATAATTATAATAGATTTAATCTTACAATAGACATCCTATTTTATATTATATTCATAATATTTTATTTTGTAACAAATAAAAAAATGACAAAAATTGACATCAAGCCCTTCTGGAAGGTGTGTGTCCTCGGGTTTCATGTGAGGAGTGTGTCGTCAGGAAGCGTGCGGATCTGCAGTGTGTGATAGTGGACCTGTCGGCGTAACTCTGCCAGTGAAACAATAGCAGCTGTAAATAATCACTGATCTGAGATCTGTCAGAAACACTGAGTGTGTGGACGCCAACTAACGTCTTTCTGGAGAGAACAATGAAAGGCATGAAGCTGTGTGTCAGAGCGGAAGTGGTGTGTGTGGCGGGGATTATCGGTAATCTGAACAGAAGGAAGTGTGTGTGTGTGTTTATGACATAACTTCAGGTTGTAATTCATGAAAATATAGTGATATTTCCTGGTTAGAGGAATATTGACGGACCTTTGTGCTCTAGATCGCGACACTGAAGCTCAGTTACTGTCAAACACACACTCACTGCTTTAAAATGATTTCGCAACACATCTGCATGTTCAGTTATCTGATGTCTGTTAGGGCACATGCAGGTACACGGATACAATATTGATTTTTTTTTTGCGTTTTAATCTGATTTAAATTTATATTTCTTTTTTTATATTTTTACTTTTGCTTTTTGTTTTATTAATGATTAGCTTTTTAGAAAGCCCAGTTTGAGAACTGGTTTGAGGGCCGAAAGCCAGTCTAGAGGAAAACAGTGTAAAAATGAATAAAGTAATACAAATAAAATGAAATTAAAGTAAAAAGATTTATTATTTTAGTAAATAAATAGACATTTTATTAATAATATTGATTTGTATTATTTGAAAATCCTTAATAAAAAAAATAAAAAAATTATAATAATATTGATTTATTTAAATAAATTGTATAAATAAAAAATATTTAAATAAAAAATAAATTAATAAAACTGCCTAAAATAAATAATTATAAGAGATTAAACAAAATTTTTATTTAAATGGTCATTTTATTAAAGATAAATGTTAATTGATTTTAAAATTGTGTAAATAATAAAATGATAAATATATAATTATTGTAGAATCAACTCAATTTTGATTAACATAATACATTACATTTACATTTAATGAAAGAAAATTGATTTTAAATAAGTGTAAAAAAATGTATACATAAAATGAAAGTAAATGCATATCTAAAACATTTAATTATAATAAAGAAATATTTATTTTAGTAAATAAATATTTAAATCTATATTTAAATAAATAAATAAAAATGTGTAAAATAATAATGGGATTAAACACATTTTTTATTAAATAAATGCAAACTGATTTTAAAACAGTGTAAAAACTTATCAAACAAATAAAATAAATAAAATAAAATGAAAGCAAATACATAACTAAAACATTTAATTATAATAAATAAAGAGATATTTTAATACACATATTTAAATATTTATTTAAATTAAAAATAAATATGCCTAAATAATAAATAAATAATTATAATAGATTAAACAATGCATTTTATTAAAAACAAACGTTAATTGATTTTAAATTGTGTAAACAATAAAATAATAAATATATAATTATAATAGAATAAACAAAATTGATTAAAATAAAACATTACATTTACATTTAATAAATGCAAATTTATTTTAAATAAGTGTAAAAATAAAAAATAAATTAATAAATAAATAAAATGAAACATTTAATTATTATAAAGAAATATTTTAGTAAAGAAATATTTAAATCTATATTTACATTTTTTTAAAAATGTGTAAAATAATAATGGGATTAAACTAAATTTAAATATTAAATAAATGCAAACTGATTTTAAAACATAAATAGATATTTTAATACAAATTTTTAAATATTTATTTAAATGAAAAACAAAAATGCCTAAATAATAAATAAATATAATAGATTAATTCAAATTTTGATTAAAATAATACATGCAAAATTTTAAATTTAAGTAATAGAAACTTAATTTTTTTTTTTCAACATTTTCTCCGACATCTAAAAGATTGTGCTGGTGTTTAATTTAAGAGTCTTTGCTGTATATTCTAGTGTCCTCACATGTGATATGATCCCTGACAGTGCTTTTGTGTTTCCCGCAGCGCCTCCAGGCCTCACTGTTCGGACTGGAAGACAAGAAGCGGATGCCCCTTCCCGGCATGTCCTCCTTCATCTCTCCCGACAAGCCCAACTTCAAGATAACCACCGTCCGAGACTCCGCCCCCTTCCCCGGTGGGACGTCCTGGGACAACCCTTTCCCCTCATCCCCCCTCCCGCCGGGACCCTCGGGCGCACCGGCGGCCCACGAGAGCCGCGCCAGTGTCATCATGAAGACCCCGACGTGTCCAAGTCCTCCGTCAAGAGTTGCTGATGACCAAACCCCAGGTGGACGCGTGGAGAACACTATCAGCCATTCTTAATAAAGGACCTATGAGCTCACGGGACACACGTGGACCATCCCACGGGAGCTGAACCACATCCTCCCAAACAGGAAGTGACACGTGAGCTGAAATTCAGGGAGTCCGTAAGCCATTCTGAATGTGTAAATAGGAGGGGTCCTTGCCTAATTGCCTTTAGCCGCCCGAGCACCTTATGGAGAGGAATCAGTGACATTAGCAGCTCGCAATCAAGACGTTTTACGTATATTAACTTATCTTAAGACCTTCAGTGCGAGCCGATATATTTTTATACCTTTATGCAATGGCGTTTTACATTTATAGGCCCTGGCTGTGATGTAAGAAATCCTGTGTGAATTAGTGGTTTTTATGATGAAACAAAGCACTTGTTTTTATGATTTTTTTTTTAAAGAAAAATGTAATCTTTTTAATGTGTCCCTTTCTACTGTATGTGAACATAAAAGATGTGTGTGTGTGTATATATATATATATATGTGTGTGCTGCTTGTCTTGTGTGCGTATTCAAGTCCCGGATAATGTGTGCGATCTTTATACACATTCAAGGGCTTCTGTAATGATTCTGGTGTATAAAATCACGTGATCATGAGAATAAATGACAGACTACACTGTTTGGGTCAGAGTTGGGTTGTTTGCTGTGTGTCTGTACTGAAGACATTAAAGAGAATCACTTGGTCTGGTTGTGTTTTTATATTCGAGTCATTTTTTCAAGGTTGTTTTACTCAAATCTGCTTTTGAATTGGATTAGTTTCTCATGTCTCTTGCTTTTGCTGTATATCCGAGTGAAACGCTTCTGAGACAAAAACAAATGTGGGCGGGGCTGGATGTTTGTGGTTTGCTATTGGCTGATCTCATGTGAGTGACAGGTTGTCCGCCCACATCATCGAGAAGAGATGCTGCTCATTCAAGATTATTAAAACAATAATGATGTACATACAATAAATTATTTATAATAAATACTGTAATATTCCATACAATAATTTTGATTTTTATTGCATATATCGCATCTGTCGCTTTGATATTGCATAATGCTGAATCAGTGGGTTATGTAAATCAGTTACTTTCAGATTAACACATGATGTAAATACACAACACGTGTGCTAAATCACACTTTAAACTTCACAAAAGCATTTTTGTACTGTGTAATCAAAATATCATTCCTGGTATTCAGTGCCTTTTGAACATAAAATCATAAAATGTAGAAAATCTTTGATAGGAAAAATCTAGTCAAGCTCGGGTAATAAATGAAACCATTTATAAAACAAAATAAGTGAAATCGTTAGGAACAGATATAAATGCCTAAAACGCATTCTTGTTTACTTTATTAGTTTAGTTGGTGTCCTGATTAATATACTCGCACATTTTCATAGTGAATTATCAGGAGGGCGGGGCCTATGTTTTTTTTCGTCTCCGTGTGTGTTTGTGTTTATTTATTTATTTTAATATATTTTGACAGCACAACTCAACTTTACACGATCCAAGACAAGTCAACATGTGTTTAACACAGGTGTAATTCCCCTCAGTAACTGACGAATGTATGTGTGTAAAGGTTTAACAGTTGAACAAGGGTATAAAGTTAAGGTTATTGCGAAACCTAGTGGCGGACTAGACACACTTCAGTTTGTTTTTAATATTTCTGCTTTACTAGCTTTCAGACACGAGAGGTCAGTGCTGTACAGATTGTGTAAATTATAGCAAACTGAAGGCCAAGAGTGTTTTGTAGGATACATGAGTCCTCTAAACAGGAGAAATGAGGTTGTAAATATGTTCGTGAACGGAAACATCGTGGACAAAACAGAGGCCTATCGGGACAACAGCGAGCTCAAGTCACCAGCCTTCCTTTCAGCTGGGGTTGAAAAGGACTTTGTTGAGGTTCATTTGAGTTCAATCTACCAATTTGCATGTTAATTAATCCTTGAATGGAAGGTAAACAAATTCTGCTCGTTGTGCGTAATAGAGGGGGTTTGGGAATCCTCTGAACTCGTTTAAATTGTAGAGTTTAATAGTAGGCTACTTCATTATAATTCTGTGACAACTCGGCCAACTAGTGATTAGTTGAGGGGATAATCTGTCTGTTTGGCTTCAAATTAGACCAATCTAAGTTTACATGTAATTTAAAGTATGTGGTGAAAATCCAGCTTTTAATGTTGTTTATGTGTGTATGTGGTGTTTTTAATACGCTTAAACTTAAGTTCATAAGTCAACAGCATTGCTGAGTATTTCCTCCTTAAAACTGCAGTGAACCAAAGACAGTCTCAAAAACACGCTTTGAAATCGCTGGTGTTTCTGACGTCACAAACCACCTTGTACACTGTAAAAATGAATTTGCTTTATCTAATCAAAAAAATTGTGGCATCAGATTACAAGCAATATTATTAAATAAATTTAACAAATTAGAATTGAGTAGCCTAATAATTAATCAAATGAATTCCTTAAAAGTTAACCATTTAAGTATCCGTCCAGTGTGTGTGGGGAGAGAGATCACACACACACACACACACGCCCACTGTGCCGGAGAGTTGTCCTGAATCATCAGATGTTCGAGGCTCTTCCTCTCTCCGTCAGTCCGGCTTCAGCTTCATCATGACTCGCGTCGCGTTGAACATCAGCGTCGCGTTGATCGTCCTCCTGTCGCGATGCTGCGACGCTAACCGTAAACTCCTGGTGTTTCTCATCGATGGATTCCGCTATGATTACATGGACGATTTACAAAACCTGTCCGGATTCAGAGAGATCGTGGAAAACGGTGTAAAAGTGGATTATCTCACTCCAGATTCCCCAGTCTGTCCTATCCAAACTATTACTCCTCATGACAGGTGAGCCTTACCAACTTTTTATTTTATTTTTTACAACTAATCATAAATAGCCTACTTCAGGAAGACTTTACAATAAGGTTCAATAGTTCTGTAATTAACATCAACTGCACGTATACAACATTATTCATATGTTTATGTTAATTTCAACATTTATTAATACTTTATTAAAATCCTGTTAACTTTAGTTAATGCACATGAACAAACAATGTTAACAAATAATTAGTTAACTGTTAACTAATGGACTTTGTTGTAAAGTGTTACCCCATCCTTTAGTTGGTATGTTATAATAAATTACAATCTTGTGTTACAGTCTTCCATGTTTATTAGTCAGTGCAGGTCTTTTTAAATCAGTTTTTTTACCTTTATAATGTAGTAAACTGAGATTTTATGAACTCTAATTATGTGTTTGTGAATCCAAACACAAGCATGGCACACCTGGGCACAGGCTTCGACACCTAACGCAATCCTGATGTGAGATTCGAGACACTCTTCCAGTGTAAAAGTCCTCAGGAACTCTCTCTTTGTTCTGAGATCTGTTTAATTATTGTTTGGGTTTATTGATAACAGAGACCAGTCTTATCTCTCTCCACAATAACCACAGAAACAGCTCGCGCTCACTGAGATTCAGTGGTAGGGAAATATCTCAGTACATTATTTATTAAAGGGACACTGTGTACTAGGAATTTAGTTATTTAGTTTAGTTTAGTTATGGGAGAGGCATATGTTGAGTTGTTTGGGCTGAGCTCCAGCACACACACGCGTTCACAATCCCAGCCGACGCTTGTCGACGCTTTGCTGATGCTGATGTTTTGTTTGAGCACATTCCCCTCACACAAACGCTTCAGGAGATCAGCTCTCAGCAGAGAAAACCAACACTACTGAGAGCAAAACTGTGCCATGATTCATCTCTCGTAGAATAACATTCATCAATGCATTAACCCTCTGGGGTTGTTCGTTTAACAGTCACACTTGGGGTGTTCGGGTCCAGAATGGACCCAAAGGGCAGGATTCATATTTAAAAAAAAAAAATTATTTTTACTTGTTTTTTTTTTTTTAATAAATTTTTTTCTTTTCTTTTTTGGTGTTTTGAGATAATTTTATGATTTATAAATAATATTTATGCAGTAATTATGACCCATTTTTCCCATTGAACATAATAAAAAAAAATTATTTCCTTTTTAATTTTTTTTTTATCAAAGCTGTATTACATTTTAGAGTGAAGCCTAGGCCTCATGAAAGCAATTTTTGAAAAAGATAGATGTCATCTGGTAGACACACTGAGCATTTTTTGAGCACATTTTTACCACTATAGTGGATTTACAGTACAGCTCTCTGGAGAAAGGTTTGGGGATTCTAGTGATTTTTGCAAATATATACCAATTTTTTTTTTCGGTTGTTGATTTTTAAAATATAAAAACATATTGTGTGTGTGTGTTGGCTGTGTCTGTTTTGCACTCTTGATGTTTTATAGATTCTCAAAGGCTATTTTTGTCTTGTGTTTTGTTTGTGTGGTTGGTTAAGATGGTAATTTGAAGTGCCAGTTTTAATTTATTATACAATCAAATCTGAACATTGCATTGGAAAGAGAACAAATGGAAAGCATTTTGTTACCCAATGTTTAATTCTAACTTATTCTAACTTAATAAAAATACAATTCTTTCAGTTTTCATATTTTTGACAATTTCACATTCATTTCCTATGGGGGTCCATTTGAACCCAAAGGTCCTGAGTGACTATTTTTTACAACCACTTAGACTGCTCACATCCTGTCCCCAATTTTTAGTTTTTTTTGTGTATTCACATACCTAATACCATAAAAGTCACCTAGTTTCGTAACATTCCGATGAAGCTGTGATTTTTAAAAATTCAAAACAGATTTATGTATTCTGAATTTATGAGTGTGAAAGTGTATAAAACTGTGTGTGTGTGTGTGGCTATGTCTGTTTTGCACACTTGATGTTTTATAGATTCACCCCTTCACTGTTGTGTGCTTTTTTATGGATTGTGGCTGATTTGTAGATTGTACGCACCAAGAAACAGTTTTTTTTTTTCACATTTTTGCCAATTTCCCATTCATTTCCTATGGGGGTCCATTTGGACTATTTTTTTACAACCTCTTAGACTGTTCACATCCTGTCCCCAATTTTTTTTGGGTGTTCATATACCAAATACCAACAAAGTCACCAAATTTCAGACCATTCCGAAGAAGCTGTGATTTAAAAAAAATGTATTTGAATGCTTCTGGTTCCATTTGGGCCAGAACAAACCCCAGAGGGTTAAACAAGGAAGATTTACTTGAGCAAGGATGCGTTATACTGATCAAATAATGTTCAAATCAATGCTTTCAGTGCAGCAAATAAAAATCATCCAGTTTCCACCAAAATATGAACTGTTTTCAACACTGATAATAATCATAAATGTTTCTTGATCATCAGATCCTCATATTAGAGTCATTTGAGGATCATGTGAACTGAAGACTGGAGTAATGATGATAAATTCAGCTTTGATCACAGGAATAAATTACACTTTACTGTATATTCACATAGAAAACTGATGATTTACATTAGAATAATATTTCAGATTTTATTGTATGTTTGTACTCATAAATGCAGCCTTGTTGCACAAAAGAGACTTCAAAATTCATATTTAAACGTGCACACTTGTTGTTGTGCATCATATAGTATTTGTGATTTGTTAATGTGTTACGTTGGGTTGGCCAAGAGTTCTCGACGCTCTGATGGTTTTATAGCCGCTCTGGTGTTATTAACAGAGTGTGTTTGCTTGTTTAATGTTGGCATTTCTTGGAAGCGCTGACCCTGCTCTTTGCACTGTGAACTTCTGTAGAGTCAGCGCTTCAGACTCTTAAACATTGGGCATTCCTGGGGCAGTGCATTAACATCTCAGAACTAATTAGAAACTAAAATTTCATGCAAAAACCTATGTGGCTTTACAATTGTTGATTTCAAGAATTGATTTCTTACTAGTTAAAATTCCAATTTCACATATTAGAAATACAATTATTACTAGTAACAATCTTTATTTTTGGTATCAAGAATTCAATTGTTACTAGTTGGAATGTCTATTCTTGATATCCACAATTGAATTGCTACTAGTAACAATGATCATTTTTGATATCAATAATGAAATTTTTTAGGGATGCACGATATATCGGCCACCATATCGGTATCGGCCGATATTCGTTCACAAATATTTACGTTATCGTTATACGTTATCGTTATACGATATTTTATGTTATCGTTATCGGCCCGATAATAAAATTTGGCTGATATATTAAAGCTGATAAATAATGAATTATTTCCTTCAACACTTGACACCTGAGACACTTAAGATGCACACTGTTCAACATGATTGATCTTAATTACTTGAAATATGATTGGAATCAAAAAGGAAAAAAGTGCAAAATATGCTGTCATATCGAGAACGTTATAATTGTGTTAGGGAACGGATTTTAATTGTGAGACTTTTGTTTTTGCAATCAGGCTTCCAAAAATGTTAAAAAAAAAAATTATCGGCCGATATATCGGTTCTGGCATTCAAATATAAAAAAATATTGTTATCGGCATCAGCCAAAATGTTCATATCGGTGCATCCCTAACATTTTTACTAGTGACAATGTTAATTTCTGATATCATGAATGTGAGTGTTACTAGTAAGAGAAACATTTTACATATCTGAAATAAAATTGATTTTTTCAGATATCAAAAATGAACATTTTTACTAGTACTAATTGAATTGTTGATATCAAGAATAGACATTTCAACATATCAAAAATGATATTTCTACTAGTAAAAACTCAATTCTTGGTATCAACAATTGATTTTGAATGGCAGCCTATGGTGACATCTCACTAGTGAAAATACAATTACAGATATCAGCAATTAAATTGTTGATATCAAGAATTCATATACTGGAAATGAATAAAAGCTAAAATGGCTTGCCATTCAGAGACAGCTTGAGTGAGAGGAACTACAATCCCATGAAGCATTGCAATAGAATTAAAAACGATGTAGAAAACACAAAACTCATTTAAATAAGCTGAATCTATTTCAGTGTTTATTGCACAATATGCATAATATATATTCAAATATTTGACTGACTCGATTATGTAATTCGCAGTGCATCATGGGAGTGGGCAGAGCTAAAGAGCTCTTTAGGCTCTTTAACTTTTTTCTACTCTCTAATTAGTGGAATTTTCTGTACAGCATTATGGGTAATGTAGTTTTTCACCATGTATTCTGCTGTTAAACATGATTATTTTAAAACTGTAAGTCGAAATAATGCTTGGAACTACCATCGCTTATCAGCTTTAAAGGTTTGTGAGTTATCGCTAAATATCAGATTCCCAATGGAGGAAATTAATTACAGTTTTGAATCGCAAAGGATCTGCAATTTAATTAAATATATAAATGCACTGTGTGTTTCAAGAGCTGTGCCCTCAAAAGCTGTGAATGATATATAATCATATAATATTCTAATGTTACAATAAATCTAAAATATATTGTTCAAAATCGTAATTTAATTGTAACTATTTAGATATAATAAATGTACGGTGGCGTATTGCATTCACTTGAAGAAAAAAAAATCTACTCTGTTTTTCTGAATTAATGAGTTAATTTTTCATGAGAAAAATTTTTTTTTGCTCTGTTTTTCTGAATTAACGAGTTAATTTTTCATGAGAAATTTTTTTGCTCTGTTTTTCTGAATTAATGAGTTAATTTTTCATGAGAATTTTTTTGCTCTGTTTTTCTGAATTAACAAGTTCATTTTTCATTAGAATTTTTTTTGCTCTGTTTTTCTGAATTATTGAGTTAATTTTTCATGAGAAAAAAGTTTTTGCTCTGTTTTTCTGAATTAACAAGTTCATTTTTCATGAGAATTTTTTTTTGCTCTGTTTTTCTGAATTAATGAGTAAATCTTTCATGGAAATTTTTTTTGCTCTGTTTTTCTGAATGAAAAAGTTTTCTTATGAAAAATTAAGTTGTTAATTCAGAAAAACAGGAGCAAAAACTTTTTTCTCATGAAAAATTAAGTCGATTAATTCAGAAAAACAGAGCAAAAATTTTTTTCTCATGAAAAATTAAGTTGTTAATTCAGAAAAACAGAGATTTTTTTTTCTTCAAGTGGATGCAATACGCCACCAGTATAAATGCAATAATATCTAGACTGAATTTTAATTTAATTCTAAGAAGATTTGTAACAAATTGTTTTCATTTATATGATATATAAACCCACTTATCTTATTTTAGTTGACGGATTCAGCGCATGTCCTGTACGCACAGCACTGCTCGGTTTAATGTCCATCGACACAGAAATCATCCATTGCTGGTACAGGCAGTTCCTTGATAGCGATCCAAACATGAAAACATATCGAGTTTCCTGAGATATGAAATATATGAGCAATGCAAAGCTCTTTAATCTGCTCTGTATAGTTGTTGTGTCCCAAATGCCACACTTACACACTATCGGCTTCGCTCCTCATCTACAGGACGCTACTGCGAGGTGCACCAGATGACTGGGAATTACATGTGGGATAAGGACACCATGAAGGAATTCCTGATCGGAACCAATCTGGACAGCCGGTTACCCCTGTGGTGGGACGGGTCCGAGCCGCTGTGGGTCACCATGCAGAAGCTGGGCAAGAGAGTCTACATGTACTACTGGCCAGGTCAGTATGACACACTCGATACAATACTGGGTTGTTTGAACCCAAATGTTGGATTAAAACTGTCATTTCAAATTTGACCCCAACTTCAACTTTCACTTTCAACTGTACATTTTTTATTGCATTTAATACCCCGACATTTTTGTTGTCCAAAACATGGGTTTGTCCATATTTGACCCAAATTTGGGTTGAAACAACCCAGCATTTTCTATATATAACATTTATATGTACGCATAAATAGCATTTTTATATATATAAACATTTAAAAATGTTAACCCAAATAATGTATTTTTTTTAATTGTGAACCTTTAGACTTTAAACCCTTAAACAAATTTTTATTGATTTTACTTGGATATATTAAAATAACTAAAACTGAAGTCAAAATAAAAACTATATAGGCATATAAAAAATGACAAAAACTCAAAACTAAATTACTAAAACTTTAACAGAATCAGAAACTATAAAAAACAAACTATAAATACAAACTATAATAGTATCTCATTATTTATAAGTAAATGAGTCAGTGAAAGTGAAGTGTTTAGTCAAATATGTGCTATTTTTGAAAAAATGACATATATTTTTTTTTATTTGTGTGTGTTTATTTGTGAAGTGCTTAGATGCTACTTTTAAAGGTGCTATAGTAAATAAAGCTTATTATTATTTTGATATGTTTTAATATAAGGTTTGCACCTCCAGATTTGTGTGATATTGACTTGTTGGTTTGTAGTTATTTTTATATTGTTATATTTGTTTGATTAAAGAAGTTTAAAAGAGTCTTAATGATGTCACTTCCTATTTATCACACACTTATTTTTAATAGCCAAACATCTGGCCATGCAAAGTTATACGTGACTACAACATTGGATTTAACTGCAAAATAAACTGCAGTTCAAATGCATGCATTTATTCGAATGAAAAATACTGTGAAATATTATTATAATTTAAATAACTGTTTTCTATTTTATTATATTTTAAAGTGTAATTTATTCCTGTGATCAAAGCTGTGTTTCTAGCATCATTACTCCAGTCTTTAGTGTCACATGATCCTTCAGAAATCACTCTAATATGAGGATCTGATGATCAACAAACATTTATGATTATTATCAATGTTGAAAACAGTTCATATTTTTGGTAGAAACTGTGACACGTTTTTATTTTATCAGTATTTTGTGATCAATAGAAAGTTCAAAAGAACAGTATTTATTTGAAATAAAATCTTTTGTAACATTATAAATGCCTTTACTGTCACTTTTGATCAATTTAAAGCATTATTGCTGATAAAAGTATTAAAAAATGTTACTTAATTATTGTTTCTCATTTAAAAGCTGCTTTACATCACAAGCTTGCAACGTTTCAAGTGAAGCTTTCAAAAGATATCTCTTTGATCTCTCATATTAACACATTAATATGCATATTATCACCATATTGTTACGTGTGTTTCTGTCCGTTCAGGTTGTGAAGTGACGATTCTCGGAGTCAGGCCTTCGTTCTGTGAGGAATACGTGTACAATCCTTCAGAGAAGAACCTGACCGACGCCATGGAGAACGCTCTCAATATGTTAAAGTAAGAGCACAAGATGACCATCATGCTTTCTTCATCTTCATCTTCATCTCTCTTTAGTGTTTCTGAACTCCTGAAACGCCTCCATTGTAGTCTTGAGTTTCTCCCGGGAACGAACACCGTCACAATATTCCTCATTATAATAATTAATGTGCAGAATAAAGGGGCGGGGCCTGGTTGAGTTAGTTAGTAGTGTGTTAAACTGTGGTAATGGGAAGGGGCGGGGCTTTCCCAAACACACTCGAAGCGCGATATATAACCAAATGGTTCAAGGTCCAAATGAGTTTCATTGCAGCTTCAAAGAGCTTTAAACGACACCAGACGATGAATAAGGGTCTTATCAAGCGAAATGAGCACTCATTTAATAAATCAATAACAAAGTTTAAGTTTTATAAGCACAAATGCTCGCCTTGCTCTGTTCTGTGATGCGCGTTCGTGAGTCTCCTGTTCATCAAAATGAACGAATCTTTTTTTAGTCATTTCGTTCATTGAAAAAAGTATTTTATTTATTTTTAAATGAGTGCTTGTTTCGCTTGATAAGACCCTTATTCAGTCGTCTGGTGTCGTTTAAAGCCCTTTGAAGCTGCACTGAAACTCTCATTTGGACCTTGAACCGTTTGGACCCCATTGAAGTCCATTATATGGAGAAAATCCTGGTATGTTTTCATCAAAAACCTTCATTTCTTTTCCACTGAAGAAAGAAAGACATGGACATCTTGGATGACATGGTGGAGAGTAAATAATCAGCAAAAGTTTTTTTAAAGTGAACTACTCCTTTAAGTGTGTTTGTTATTATCAGATGGTTTGGTTTGAATGTTTCCACCAGGAACAATAAAGCCGACATGGCTGCTATTTACTATGAGAAGATTGATGTGGAAGGGCATCACTTTGGCCCTGGCTCTCCTGAACTCCAGCGGGCCGTCCGCTCCCTGGATCAGGCCCTCCAGACGCTCAACCAGAAAATCAAGGTATGTTTAACAGGACTGAGAGAGTGGAGGAACCATCTGAAGATCTGAAACACGTGTGTTTGTTCGTCAGGAGAAGAACATGAGAGATGATGTGAACGTGGTGCTGTTCTCGAATCACGGCATGACGAGAGCTGGAGTGGATGGAGAAGGTGATCGAACTGGAGAACTTCATTGACATGTCACACGTCATCAAGATGATGGACAGGGGGCCGGTGGTCAGTCTGTGGCCCAAACAGGACAAGTTTGAGGAGGTGCGCTCCGACGCCGTGAGCTACATCACAAACAAACAAACAAACAAACAAACAAACAAGCAAACAAACAACATTCGTTAATTCACACTTCGTGCTTACCAGTGACGACAGGGCCAGAACAAACAAACAAACAAACAAACAAACAACGTTGTTACATCACACTCGTGTTTACCAGTGACGACAGGCCAAAACAAACAAACAAGCAAACAAACAAACAACATTGTTACATCACACTCGTGTTTACCAGTGACGACAGGGCCAGAACAAACAAACAAACAAACAAACAAACAACGTTGTTACATCACACTCGTGTTTACCAGTGACGACAGGGCCAGAACAAACAAACAAACAAACAAACAAACAACGTTGTTACATCACACTCGTGCTTACCAGTGACGACAGGGCCAAAACAAACAAACAAGCAAACAAACAAACAACATTGTTACATCACACTCGTGCTTACCAGTGACGACAGGACCAGAACAAACAAACAAACAAACAAACAAGCAAACAAACAACATCGTTAATTCACACTCGTTTACCAGTGACAACAGGGCCAAAACAAACAAACAAGCAAACAAACAAACAACATTGTTACATCACACTCGTGCTTACCAGTGACGACAGGACCAGAACAAACAAACAAACAAACAAACAAGCAAACAAACAACATCGTTAATTCACACTCGTTTACCAGTGACAACAGGGCCAAAACAAACAAACAAGCAAACAAACAAACAACATTGTTACATCACACTCGTGCTTACCAGTGACGACAGGACCAGAACAAACAAACAAACAAACAAACAAGCAAAAAACAAACAACATTGTTACATCACACTCGTGCTTACCAGTGACGACAGGACCAGAACAAACAAACAAACAAACAAACAAACAAGCAAAAAACAAACAACATTGTTACATCACACTCGTGCTTACCAGTGACGACAGGACCAGAACAAACAAACAAACAAACAACATTGTTAAATCACACTGGTTTACCAGTGACGACAGGACCAGAACAAACAAACAAACAAGCAAATAAACTGAACTAGTAAACAAACAAACAACATTGTTACATCACACAAGTGCTTACCATTGACGACAGGGCCAGAACAAACAAACAAACAAACAAATAAACAAGCAAATAAACAAACAAGCAAACAAACAACATCGTTTAATCACACTCGTGCTTACCAGTGACGACAGGGCCAGAACAAACAAACAAACAAACAAAAAACAAACAACGTAATTAAATCACACTCGTTTACCAGTGACGACATGGCCAGAACAAACACACAAACAAGTAAACAAATACAAGAGCTCAAAACATTTTGGTGTTTAGTAACTTTAGTTGCTTGAACCGACTGTGTGTGTGGATGTGTGTGTGGATGTGTGTGTGTGTTTCCTTCAGATCTACCAGAACCTGAGCGGCGTGAGGAACATGGATGTGTATAAGAAGCAGGAGATCCCGCAGCGCTTCCACTACAGGAACGGGCGCTTTGTGTCGCCGCTGACGCTCGTGGCCGATCCCGGCTGGTTCATCACCGAGGTCAGAGACGTCCTTCTGTCCACAACGGCCTTGTTTTAGGATTTATAGGATTTGCTGCGGTGAAACTCTATATAGTTTTGAGGATCTGGGGTTTTCCTCATATCCACTTGTGATCCGTGTAACTGTTGCTCTTCACGTGTCACTCAAAACGACAGTTTTATTTTATTTTTTGGTCAATTAAATGAGTGTACAATGTTTAAGTTTGATTTTTATATTTTATAAATACCATATTTTTTTAATACTAAATTATATTTTCGCTGTATTTATAATATATTTATTCACTTTTTGAGTGTAGACCTGAATATTAAGAGTCCAACTTAAACTGTGGTGAATCTTTGAACGCTTTAGAGCGACAGACTGAAGTTTAAGACGACGCTCCACAAATTATTATTAAAGTAAAAAAGTTTTAAAAAGTGAACAAATTGTTATTATAAAAGTTGTTGTTATTGTTATAAAAAATGCATATAAATACGATTAAATTTTTTAAATATGAAATATATTTTCAAAATCACGTTTTACTCTAAAACTGCAAGAAAATCCAAGCTAAGCACATGTGAGCTGATCTCTCGAGCGTTCAGTGCGAAGTGTGTTCGGCTGCAGTACCGAACGCTTCCACTAGAGGAAACTCTCCATTCGTTTCTAATGTTAAGAGCACAAGTGGGACTATTTTTACTGGACCATGAGTTTTTGTGTGTTCACACAGCAAGTGCCAAAACCTTTGCCAAGTTTTCGCACCAATCCGATAAAGAAAAACATTTTTCCGTCCGAGAGCACCATATGTTGCTTTTGTACAATTCGACCTCTGACAGGAATGTCTTGGGTCATGAATGAGTCAGTCTCTGCACATAAAGCCTCATTTCACCCAGAAACAACAGTCTTCCTCTTGTGTGCTGGCCTGAAATAACAGATCATCTCACTGATGTGTCATTCCATCACTACCAAAACATTAATGCCCCTCCATGACCCTGAGATAGATAAGAGAGAACACACACCCCCACACACACACACACTGATTTCTGCCTGTCTCTGCAGAGTAAAGCCAAACTGCCCTTCTGGGAAGAACGGCACGACTCGAGCGGAGGGATGGCAGCACGGATGGCACGGGGTATCGACAACCAGTTTGTGGACATGAGGGGATCTCTTTGGCACAAGGACCAGGTGAAGTTCATACATAATAAATAATATTGTATTAAATAAATAAATAAAAATCAATAAATGGAATAATGCAATTAAATTAAAATAATTAAAATATAAAAGTGTTCATAAAAAAATAGTGCCGTTATATGTGTTTGTGTGTTTTATATTTTATTTCAAATAAATACTATATATTTTACTTATTTTAATTAAATTGTATTATTGCAATTTTTTTGTTTACATAAAAAGTTTGTTTAACACAAAGGTGCAATTAACCGCGATTAATTGTTTCGATAGCACTAAAAAAATATTATTTTGATTGTAATTTTTTATACAAATAATATACACTACCATTCATTTTTTTGGAAGAAATTACTACTTTTATTTAGCAAGGATGCATTAAACTGATCAAAAGTGATATCAATAATATTGTTAATGGTAAATTTTTTTTATAAAACTGTTATTGATGTATTTAATTAAGATATAAATAATTAAAACATTATAAATACAACTAAAGTATTTAATTTTCAATAAAATATTAAAAAAAATACATAGTTAACATTTATTTTTATTTTTTTTTTTTTTTTTGTAATTTAACCATGAAAATGTTTAAATTAATTTTTATTCAGCAAGGAACCATTAAATTGATCAAAAGTGACAGGTAAGACGTTTATAATGTTACAAAAGAGTTTATTTCAGATCAATTTGGTACTTTCAATTCATCAAAGAATCTGTATCACAGTTTCCACAGAAATATGCATCAGCACAACTGTGATAATAATCATAAATCATCATATTAGAGTGATTTCTGAAGAATCATGCGACACTGAAGAGTAATGATGCTGAAAATTTACAGGAATAAATTACACTTAATTATATATTCACATAGAAAACAGATGATTTACATTATAATAATATTTCACAATTTTACTGCATTTTTGATCAAATAAAAGCAGCCCTGGTGAGCAGAAGAGACTTTTAAATGCCAGTGTGTATTTTTATATTTTAATAATTTTTATATTGTTTGGATAATTGTTATATAAATGAAACAATTTTATCATCATGATGTTTTTTTCTCTCTCTCCCAGACTTTCAAGACGAACTTCCGCTCCGGGCCCATACGAACAGTGGATGTGTATAACGTGTTGTGTAAGACGCTGGGGATTCGAAGCGCAGCCGAAGAATTCGGCTCCTGGTCTCGGGTCGAGTGTATGATGAAGAGCTCGGCTTCTGCTGTTCCAGTCGCTTCTACCTCTGTATGCCTGATGATGATGATGATGATGGTGATGATGATGCACTAGAGTATCTGGAAACAACATCAGATACAGGAAACACTGATTTTATGCCTTAGCGTGTGCCATAGGCTCAGATAAATGCCAAGAAAACCCACTTTTGCTGCACTGCCTTTATTTTTGAGTTGAAGAAATTATGTTGTTGGATAAACCAATTTGCACATTTTCACTGACATATGACCTGAAGGTCAAAGATTTATATTTTTAGTCAAATATGAACTTTTATTATGTAATTTCATTCATTTTCTCCATCTGTTGTTTCTGTCTTTACACATTTATTTTAGTTGTATTTTATTTTATGATGACTGTAAAATGGCTAGTGTGTCCTCTCTGTCAAGATGTGTGCTGTTTTGAATGTAAGGCGTTGTATTGCTATTATTTGTTTAATTTCTATAACATAGAATTATAACATTATATATAGATTAGCCATTTTCCTTTAGTACAGGGTTTGACTTTGTACTCATTTCTATCACAATAAAATATTTTCTCAAGACTCAAAGTTTTTTGTTATTTTACTACTACATGTGTTCTTTAACAGTTTTTATTGTGATTTACTCGGGGACTCTTATTCTGTATTATGTGCTTTGAGAACGGCAAACTGTGAGCTCTCTCGCCACCTGCCGGTCTGTCATTTCACATAATATTTTCAACTTTATTTTTCACCTCTTTGATACTTTATATATTTATTTATTTATAAAACATTTTAATATTGAGTTTCTCTTAAGGTTTTAGTTTATATTTTTGACTTGACTTTGAATAAACTTTTGAACACATTGACAACGTTGTTCTGTTATCGCGCTCTTTAAAGCAAGATGGATTCTGATTGGCTGACAATGTTTATCATTCATCAGCGGGAAAAAAACGTTATGATTCCAGTAGGTATCATTTCTCTGAGCCGTTTTCGTTACAGTTGTGGTGTAAAGACTCTGCTATTCTTTTATATTTAAAACTATTTAGAACAATATATTTTTAGACAGAAAATTATTTAAACAGACATTTGATACGTTATTTATTTATTTATTAATAATTATCTTAAGTGTTGTCCAGTACACTTGTTTTCTTATCAGTTGGTGATGGATAAAGTTCAAGATGGACAAGAAGGTGGCGCAAAATACCTTTCATTTAAATCTTTAGCAAACATAGTGTCACATAGTGTTATTATTAGTTTTCTCTTTTAATTTTATGTATCGCTGTGTCCGCAATAAACAGACATAAAGTATGTTATAACCAGTCTGGGTCATGGATTTATACAAATGATGTCAGTTTACGGCATTTCAGTGTTGTTTGGATCCATCGTGTGTGATTTATGGCCTACTGGAGTTTCCATAGTCGCTGTTCCATTCATATCCTACTACGGCAAAGACTTCTCTTATGAATATTAAGCAGATAATGCTGACGTTGCTTAGTAACCTTCCGCTAGCTTCTAGTCAAGTGCCTAATTAGTATTCATAAGGGAATTCTTACCCGCTCATTCGCCAACAGACTACAGCCTACGCACCAACGGCCAATCATTCCTGCGCCATTCAGCATACGTCACGTTGTGTAATTAATATTCATGAACAATCCCTTTTCCATAGTAGAACTCGCAGATTCGCCACTCGAGAGGCAACCGGGATTCGAAGCAGGACTGAGATTGCGATGGATTGACAATAACTCAATAAGTTATTTATTTCTCACATTTTGGATAAATCGCGGTGGATATAATGGCAGTACTTTCAGAGCGTTTACATCTTTATCTCACCTTTAAGGCTTTAGAGTTAAAGCCGTCGCGCGATGATGCCTCTCCGTTGTTTGTATTCACGTCATCGGAGCTAAACGCTCCTCGAGACGTTTCGATATATTTGGATGATGATGTCTTGTTTTTGACGGCCTTTGCGCGTCCACTTGATGGGAACATGTATGCAGGATTTGAATTAGCAGCATTTTAAGCTCGGTGAATCGATCTGACCGATCATAATTTCAGGTGCTCTTGCTGTCATTTTTAACCCGTTTAGATGCAACAGTTGCACGTGTATTTGTCGTGTAAAGCGGCTCCGGATCCTCTTGTGTGAATTGAACACACACATTGTGAAGAGTGTGAACTCGAGCATGCGACCTGTCTATTGCTGTGCGCACGCGAGGACATGTCATTCCCAGCATTCCCATCATCAGCAGCATCATGCGTCCTGATGGCCGAAGCTCCAGCACCAGCAGCGGGTCTGCGGTCCTCGTCTACCCGTCTCTGGTCGTCGGTATCTCGGTTGCGGTGCTCCTGCTCTTCCAGCTCGGCTCCGGAGAACTCACTCTCACCTCGTTTTTCCTCAAACTCTTTATTTACGTGTCCTTCGCCCTGCTGTGTTTCCTGCTGGGGAGTTTCGGGCTGCTGATGAGGAAAAGCCCCTTGAAGATCAGCAGATTCGACACCGCCAAGAGACAGTCATCGAAGCTCGCGGATCTGTTTAATAAGTTAATGGTAAGGAAGATGATGATGATGTCACATCACAACATCTCTACACTAACACCTACAGACAAACAACAATCCACACTTTCACTGTGATTGATTCAAATAATGTGACTAGATAGATAGATAGATGGATGGATGGATAGATGGAGCAAAAGATAGATAAATGAATGATAGACAGACAGACAGACAGATATCGATGAATGGATAGGTAGAACGATGGATAGATGGATAGATGGATGGATGGATGATAGATGGATGGATGGATGGATAGATGGACAGATGTATAGATAGATAGATGCAATTAAAGAGATAGATGGATGGACAGATGATAGACAGACAGAGAGATAGATAAATAGACTATATATATACACACATACATACATACATATATATATATATATACATATATATATATATATATATATTAAATAAATAATAAATTCAAGCAAATCTTAATGTAGATTTTATAATAATTTTTAAAAAATAAGTACATTTTTATTTAGAAATATATAATACATAAAATAAATTAAATAGCCAAGTTTATTGTGGTTCACTCACACACACACACTGTAAACAAAACCAGAACACAAATATTGAAGTGTAAAGATTGAGTTGATCCAGGTGTAAATATTACAGTGAGTAACGCCTCATCTGTTCTGATCTCCTCGACCCAGTGCTGGTTCTCATACTGGCCCTGAATGGGTTTGCACAGTATATATGTCCACTGATGTCACTGCAGCTCGTGTGTGTGTTTGTCATGAGGGACTGATGGTGTTCTTGTGTCCGCAGGGCCGGTTCTGTGTTCCTCTGCTGGACTCGGCCCAGACCAGGAGGGTCGTCGTTTCTCTCAATGTGGATAAAGCCCTTAAAGAAGGTGAGGAGGAGTCTTACAGCACTTACACTACACCCGAAAGTGCTCATTACTGAAGAAAAACTAGATCAGGAGGAGTGTGTAGCAGAAGAGTACACAAGCGTTGGTATTTTAGCCTTTTGACCAGAGCCAGTGTGTTTTTCCTGAATATCAGCACAACTGAAACATGTGATACTGATTTTAGACTACAGTTAATATTGTGACATACATTTTAAGAGCAACGGAATTCCTGAATGAATCAGCATCTTTGAACGAATCAATGATTCATTCCTGAATGAATCAGTGTCTTTGAACAAATCAATGATTCAATGATTAATTCCTGAATGAATCAGCACCTTTGAATTAATCAATGATTCAATTATCCATTCCTGAATGAATCAGAGTCTTTGAATGAATCAGTGATTCATTTCCTGAATGAATCTGCGTCTTTGAACGAATCAATGATTCAGTTATACACTCCTGAATGAATCAGCGTCTTTGAATGAATCAATGATTAATTCCTGAATGAATCAGCGTCTTTGAACGAATCAATGATTCAATGATTAATTCCTGAATGAATCAGCACCTTTGAATTAATCAATGATTCAATTATCCATTCCTGAATGAATCAGAGTCTTTGAATGAATCAGTGATTCATTCCTGAATGAATCTGCGTCTTTGAACGAATCAATGATTCAGTTATACACTCCTGAATGAATCAGTGTCTTTGAACAAATCAATCATTCAATGATTAATTCCTGAATGAATCAGCACCTTTGAATTAATCAATGATTCAATTATCCATTCCTGAATGAATCAGAGTCTTTGAATTGAATCAGTGATTCATTCCTGAATGAATCTGCGTCTTGAACGAATCAATGATTCAGTTATACACTCCTGAATGCATTCAGCGTCTTTGAATGAATCAATGATTAATTCCTGAATGAATCAGCGTCTTTGAACGAATCAATGATTCAATGATTAATTCCTGAATGAATCATCCGTTTGAACAAATCTTTGAATGAATGAATGACTTGTGCTGCGTCTCAATTCGCCCACTTGCACTATGCCCTAAAAGTATGTCCTCTTTTTGTGAAGAAAAAGTAAATACTTTAGAGTGTGTAGCAGAAGAGTACACAAGCTTTGGGACGAACTCTCTCGTCACACAATTGCGTCTTTAACGTCTGCTCTCAGTCTCTCATCCTATCGGGTGAACTGACCTGTCAATCATCTTATCAAAGATTAAATCCTTCACATTTCATTTCATTTCCCACTGTCAGAGATGTACATCCTTTTGTGTTTAAATGCAAAAGAGATTTGTCAGGGGAGTGAGTACAACTGTTTTAATTTTGGGGTTACTGTTCCTTTAAATAATCCATGTTATTGTTTAGAGGTGAATATTGCTCAGCACACATCAGCGTCAGAGGTGTTTTCCTGACCTTTGACCTCTGCCGGTCACAAGACCTCTGTGTTCCTGCACCTCGACTGCATTTCTCTGCTAAACCTCTGAGCTTTAGAGTCCAGGAGCCGAATTGGCTTCAGATCTCCGTCTCAATGAGCCGATTAGAGACTTTCTGAACATTTTTTCTGACATTTCTGAATGTCGTTGCATATTAAAATATCAAATCATGTCTGAATGCCATAATACGCCCCTAAAATTAAAGGTATCAGAGTAAAAATGGCCCTTTTGTCTGATATTTCTGTGATATGATTGGTCTATAGTTCAGTAATGTCACACCAGGGCTGTTTTTCTCCTAGGCCTGTCACTTTTCAGAAAAATCTAATTCGAGCGGTTATCAAATATCAAGCAATGTATTTGAATATGTTTTAGCACATGTCTGTGCTTATAAATAAAAATAAAAAGCTTTCGGATGCCGGTCGCCATCATTGTGTGTGTAAGAATGGTTAAATCTCTTGTGCTGCTGTTTTGCTTTATTATAGGCTTGAGAAAACAGTCGCTGTCATTTTTCTGTTTGTCTTATTATCTGTCTCTCTGTTGGAGTGTGTGTGTGGGTGGAATGACATTATAACACAAACCACTAACTACATCTATCAAACATGTCTTTCACCTCAACACACACACACACATGTTTCTATTTTTCTGTTATGGTGGAACTTTCCATTAAATTGTTCATATTCTGAGCTAATGGTACTTTCTATTTTACATTTTCTTATTACTGTAATTTGCTATATTTTCTTAGTAGTTTAACTGCTACATGTGTTTATTTTAATTCACATTTACTTTTAAGTGTTGTCAAATATAAATATATATAGTCTGTAAAAATAAATAGTATAATATGTGTGATATATAACATCGTGATTAATTGATTTGACAGCACTATTTAATTTATATATAAATAATGTATATACAATATTTATATATATATATATATATATATATATATATATATAATACAATGTTTTATATATTTGTAAACAATTAGGATGAAAGTAATTTTTAGCAGTTTATTTGTAAACAATACTCTTATTTTATTCTGTTTTTGTTAAGAATGACGTTTATCAATATTACAGGTAACGAGACAGAAACATAGTAATGCATGGCCTCTGTGGGCCTATTGTATATTTTTACCAAGTTATTATTATTTTCTTCTCTTTTTTCTGTTTGGTGCCTTTTTGAGCTATTTGTGCGATTTGAATTGAATCGTGACCTCAAGAATCGTTTGAATCTAATCGTGACCTCAGAATCGTTTTGTAATCAACGTGACCTCAAGAATTGTTTTGAATTGAATCTTGACCTTAAGAATCATTGTTTTTTGCATCGAATCGTGAGCTCAAGAATCATTTTTCTGAATTGAATCGTGACCTCAAGAATCAGTTTTGAAATCAAATCGTGACTTCAAGAATTGTTTTGAATTGAATCTTGACCTTAAGAATCATTGTTTTTGAATCTGAATCGTGACCTCAAGAATCGTTTTGAATCAAATCATGACCTCAAGAATTGTTTTGAATTTGAATCTTGACCTTAAGAATCATTGTTTTGAATCGAATTCATGACCTCAAGAATCGTTTTGAATCAAATCGTGACCTCAAGAATTGTTTTGAATTTGACTCCTGACCTTAAGAATCATTGTTTTTTGCATTCGAATCGTGAACTCAAGAATCATTTTTTTAATCGAATCGTGACCTCAAGAATAGTTTTGAATTGAATCGTGACCTCAAGAATCGTTTTGAATCAAATCGTGACTTCAAGAATTGTTTTGAATTGAATCTTGACCTTAAGAATCATTGTTTTGAATTCGAATTCGTGACCTCAAGAATCGTTTTTTGAATTCGAATCGTGACCTCAAGAATAATTTCTTTGAATTCTGAATCGCTACTTCAAGAATCGTTTCTAAATCAAATCGTGACCTCAAGAATTGTTTTGAATTGAATCTTGACCTTAAGAATCATTGTTTCTGAATTCGAATCGTGACCTCAAGAATCCGTTGTTTTGAATTGTAATCGCCACCTCAAAATTCATTTTGAAATAGAATCTTGACCTCAAGAATCGTTTTGGATTGAATCGTGACCTCAAGAATTGTTTTGATTCAAATCGTGACCTCAAGAATTGTTTTGATTTCGAATCGTGACTTCAAGAATCTTGTTTTGAATCAAATCGTGAACTCAAGAATCGTTTAATCGAATCGCTGAGGTACCAATAGAGTCCTACTCTCAGCACTTATAAATGTCACACTCTCTCAGACCATGTTTGGAGCACCTCTGTCTCATGATCACATGACCAGGAACTGCTGCTTGAACATGACAGCTAATAGTGTTAACATGAATGAGGAATTCAGCCTCACTCCGCTGTGTTTCTGAGAGGCTCATAATGAATCTGTCGCAGGCGAAATGAGATCATGATACATGATTATAATCATAAGCTTGCTTGCACGGTCCTGATCCGTTAAAGCTCGTCGACAGCTGGAGACCCTGTTACCAACACAGAGCTGACGCACAGCTGCTGGGGAGCACCGGACAGAGGGTCCTTCATGCGATGACTGTATGGTGTTTCACTCCATACACACACACACACACACACACACACACACACACACACACACACACACACACTGTGTTCTGCTGCTCACAAACTGCTCGTGTTGCTAGTGATCGGGTGTTCTTAGTGATTGCAAAATCAACCATGTCAAGTTTCTCAGAGGTTTTTAATGTGTTGCTATGGTGTTTTAGTTGGTTGCTAGGACGTTGCTATGTAGCTTTTAAAAATTTCAGGGTGTTCTGGGTGGTTGCAAGGTGACTGCATACCAGTTTAAGTAGAAAAAGCCCACCTTCAAATTCTCAGAGGTTTTAAAAGATGCAAATGCAGTTGCTCGGGTGTTTTAGGTGGTTGCTAGGATGTTGCTATGTAGCTTTTTATGATTTCTGGGTGGTTGCTAGGTGACTGCATTCTAGTCCAAGTCAAAAGGGCCCATCCTAAAGTTCTCAGAGGGTTTAATGTGTTGCTATGCAGTTGCTAGGGTGTTGCTTGGTGGTTTCTAATGATTCTTCTGAAATAGCTGCATCTCGGCCTCAAGTTCTCAGAGGGTTTTAATGTGTTGCTATGCAGTTGCTAGGGTGTTTCTAAGGTGTTGCTTGGTGGTTTCTAATAATTCTGTCAAAAGGGCCAATCCTCAAGTTCTCAGAGGGTTTAATGTGTTGCTATGGAGTTGCTAGCGTGTTTCTAAGGTGTTGCTTAGTGGTTTCTAATAATTCTGTCAAAAGGGCCAATCCTCAAGTTCTCAGAGGGTTTAAGGTGTTGCTATGCAGTTGCTAGGGTGTTCTATGTGGTTTCTAAGGTGTTATTTTGTGGTTTCTAATGATTCTTCCTGAATAGTCATCTTCAAGTTCTCAGAGGGTTTAATGTGTTGCTATGCAGTTGCTAGGGTGTTCTAGGTGATTTCTAGGTGTTATTTTGTGGTTTCTAATGATTCTTCTAAAAATAGCCCACCCTCAAGTTCTCAGAGGTTTTAAATTTGTTGCTATGCAGTTGCTAGGGTGTTCTAGGTGGTTTGTAAGGTGTTGATTGGTGGTTTCTAATGATTCTTCTTAAATATTCCTCCTTCAAGTTCTCCAGAAGTTTTAAATGTGTTGCTATGCAGTTGCTTGGTGGTTTCTAGGACACTGCTAGGTAGCTTTTAACGATTTAATGGTGTTCTGGGTGGTTACTAGGTGATTGCATACTAGTCCAAGTTAAAATACGGTGTTCTGGGGATGGTGCTAGGTCATAGTCCAAGTTAAATAGCCCACCTTCAAGTTCTCAGAGGTTTTAAATGTTTTGCCATGCAGTTTCTAGTCTGTTCTAGGTGGTTGCTAAGGCGTTGCTAGGCTTATGAAAACCTTATCACAAATATTCTAATTTTGAATGTTTTTATAAGCTGTAATCCATAATCATCAACATTTTAACAAATAAAGGCTTGAAATATCTCACTTTGCATGTAATGAGTCTATGTAATGTATTAGTTTCACGTTTTAAGTTGAATTACTGAAATAAATGAACTTTTGCACCATATTCTAATTTTTCCAGTTTCACCTTTAGAGCCGAATGTACTGTAATATGTCAATCCAGATTCTCCAGCATGTTTTGGTGATGATGTGATAATGAATACGCCTGCAGTGCAAACGCTGGTTGTTATCAGACTCCCTGCTGGATGCCTTTTTATTTTTACGCACACATGACAATCTCATCAGCACTAACGTCACGCGGCGTAAACAAACAGTGTGTCTGGCATCCAGTTCGACTCATGTGTGCTGTCAGAATCTGATAGACGGACCAAAAGAGTATGAAAAATGATGCTTTAGCTATGGCTGGAGTGGTTTGTTGTTTTCTGGACCACATTGATTCGAGCTTTAAATAATTAAAGACACTGTTTCTCTCATGTTGTATTTATAGCAAAGCTTTGCTTCCTGTGAACAACGTGAATGAGTCAACTGTCCCATTATTTATTTATTTACTGAGATTTAGTTCATGGTTGGTTAGTCCATGATCATCGAAGCCACAATAGCAGTCTTATGATGGACGTTATTATTGAGTGTAAAACATGGAGAGAGTTATATTCAAGTTTAAAGGTCAGCTTTTTGTTATAGGTCAGTGTTGTTGACATTTTTATTAAAATGTTATTATTATTATTTAGAATATTTTTTAATCATCATCATTATTATTTTTAAATATTGCAATTTGTTTGATTTTTTTTATTTGACTTTTGGTTCATTACTGTTTTTATTTATTTCCAGTTAATCATTTTAGAGCTTCAAAACAATCTTATTTCAGTTTATTGTCAACAAGGAAACATTTATGATTTTCGTTTAGTTTAAGTTTTTCAACTAATTAATTATTTATTTGATTTCAGCTTTATTTTAATTTACACATTTTAAAAAATAGTATTAGTTGATGATAATTACCCTGGTCTGCAAGATGTGGTGTCCTTTCTTAAATGTCTGTTCTTTTTTGCCTGTTTTATTGTCCACCAGGAGAAAATCTCAACACAGAAGTAGTCCATATGTCTCATGCATTATATTCCAAATCTACTAGTCATTCAATAGTTTTATGTCAAAATATAAAAAACAATTGCTAGGGTGTTCTATGTGGTTGCTAGGGTGTTACTGGGCATTTTCTAAGGATTTTAGGTTGTTCAGAGTGGTCGCTAGGTAATTTAATACTAGTCCAAGTGAAAGGAGCCCACCCTCAATTTCTCAGAGGTTTAAAACGTGTTGCTGTGCAGTCGCTAGGGTGTTCTCGTTGTTGGTAGGGTGTTGCTAGGCAGTTTCTAAGAATTTTAGGTTGTTCAGAGTGGTTGCTAGGTAATTTAATACTAGTCCAAGTGAAAGGAGCCCACCCTCAATTTCTCAGAGGTTTAAAACGTGTTGCTGTGCAGTCGCTAGGGTGTTCTCGTTGTTGGTAGGGTGTTGCTAGGCAGTTTCTAAGAATTTTAGGTTGTTCAGAGTGGTCGCTAGGTAATTTAATACTAGTCCAAGTGAAAGGAGCCCACCCTCAATTTCTCAGAGGTTTAAAACGTGTTGCTGTGCAGTCGCTAGGGTGTTCTCGTTGTTGGTAGGGTGTTGCTAGGCAGTTTCTAAGAATTTTAGGTTGTTCAGAGTGGTTGCTAGGTAATTTAATACTAGTCCTATTCAAAGCGCCCACCCTTGAGTTCTCAGAGGTTTTAAATGTGTTGCTGTGCAGTCGCTAGGGTGTTCTCATGGTTGCTAGGGTGTTACTGGGCAGTGAGGCTGTTCAGAGTGGTTGTTAGGTGATTGAATACTAGTCCAAGTGAAAGGAGCCCACCCTCAAGTTCTCACAGGTTTTAAATGTGTTACTGTGCAGTCGCTAGGGTGTTCTCGTGGTTGCTAGGGTGTTACTAGGCAGTTTCTAAGGATTTGAGGCTTTTCAGAGTGGTTGTTGGGTGATTGAATACTAGTCCAAGTATAAGGAGCCCACCCTCAATTTCTCACAGGTTTTAAATGTGGTACTGTGCAGTCGCTACTATGTTTTCGTGGTTGCTAGGGTGTTACTAGGCAGTTTCTAAGGATTTTAGGCTGTGCAGAGTGGTTGCCAGGTGATTAAATACTAGTTTAAGATGAAAGAGTCCACCCTTAAGTTCTCAGAGGTTTTAAATGTGTTGCTGTGCAGTCGCTAAGGTGTGCTCTCATGGTTGCTAGGGTGTTGCTAGGCGGTTTCTAAGGATTTTAGGCTGTTCAGAGTGGTTGCTAGGTAATTTAATACTGAGTGCAGTCAAAGAGCCCATCCTTATGTGCTCATATGTTTTAAATGTGTTGCTGTGTAGTTGCTAGGGTGTTCTAGGTGGTTGCTAGGGAGTTGCGAGGTGTTTTAAGGTGGTTGCTAGGTGACTGCATACTAGTCCAAGTCAAAAGAGCACCTGAGCAATCTGTGCCTGTCACATTCACTCTCTCCTGACAGGATGAGTGTATAAAACTGCATCGAGCTTCAGTGACTCATGAATCACAGGTCTTGTTAAACCGAGTGAATGAAACTCACTGAAGCCGTTTCTGAGCTTCCATTCTGACTCGTCTGACTCTCCCTCCTGTATCTGAGCACAGCTGGGTGTCACATTTATGAACTGAGTAAATTAGATGTAATTTCATCCTCATTAGTGATGTTTGCCAACCTCATGCTGAAAAGTCTAGTAGTTATTCATACAAAAATGAATCATTGTTCTAATTAAATTGAGATATAATCACTGAATAACGACTTACATGTTCCTCTGGGTTTGTTCAGGCTTTTGTTGCTTTGTAAGTTTGAAATGATCTGAAATCTTAGAAATATTCACCATTACCTTCATAATTCCTGTGTAATCTGATTTATAAGACATTTTTACGAACTATCTAGCATCTTTGCAGCAAGTTGTTTTAATTTATTTTATTTTAACTGTTTTTAATTTATATCTGTTATATTTATTTATTTTCTTTTTATTATACATTTCTAATATTTGTATTTTATTTTTATATTTCTTGTATTGTATTCATTATTTTTTTTATGATAATTTTTATTTACTATAATTAGTCTTTCTTACAGTCGACAGTGTGACAGAATTACTCGAGTTCTCAGTCTTGCATCTTTTGCTGTATCACTTGATAAGAGGAAGCCGCCTGAAGGAAACGGCATGGGAACGGGTTACGCATCACTTCCTGTTGCTCAGCTGGGGAAAGTCAGCACATTTTGTGAGGTCACTGTGACTATAAATAGTTCTCCTCGGCCGGGAGCAAAAATGCCTGCAAACCAAGCGTTCAGAAACGGCTGCACAAAGGGTGTCACTGTCACTCTCGATCTGTTCGTGTGGACCGTGTGTGTGTGTGTGTGTGTGTAGTATGTGAGTGTCATAAGAGGACTGTAGTCTGCAGTCGTTGGTAATCCTCTGGTAGTGGCATCACATTCATGCCATCTGTCCTTGTGGGTGTGTGTGTGTGGCGTCTCAAAGTGTTGGAGAAGTGCAATTGGTTTCCTCCGGTGGAATATTGCAGTGTTTATTACGGTATAAAGTATTTATCGGTGCACATCATTATTGTTTTAATAATCTTGAACTTCATTTTTTACAAAATATTGAAATATACTTTGTATAGAATAGTTTTTTTACAAGATTTTTAGTACATATTTTTACATTTTGTAAAAAAAAAAAAAAAAAAAAAATATATATATATATACACTACTGGTCAAAAGTTTAGGGTTGGTAAGATTTTTTTTATGTTTTTAAAAGAAGTCTCTTCTGCTCACCAAGGCTGCAATTTTTTGATAAAAAATACACAAAAAACACAGTAATATTGTGAAATATTATGACAATTTAAAATGACTTTTTTATGTTAATATATATTAAAATGTAATTTATTCCTCTGGAAAAAAGCTGAATTTTCCGCATCATTACTCCAGTCTTCAGTGTCACATGATCCTTCACAAATCACTCTAATATGATGATTTTATGCTCCAAAAACATGTATGATTATTATCCATGTTGAAAACAGTTTTTTTACATTTTTATTTCAGGATTCTTTGATGAATAGAAAGTTCAAAGAACATCATTTATTTAATTAGAATCTTTTCTAACATTATAAATGTCTTTACTGTAACTTTTGATCAATGTAACTCATCCTTGATGAATAGAAGTATTGATTTCTTATTTATTTCCCCCAAAAATAAAATACAAATTCTTACTGACCCCAAACTTTTTAAAGGGTAGTGTTTAATGTAACAAAAGCTTTCCATTTCAGATAAAAGCTGTTCTTTTGAACTTTCTATTCATCAAAGAATCCTGAAATAAAAATGTAAAAAACTGTTTTCAACATGGATAATAATCATACATGTTTTTGGAGCATAAAACTCCAAATGTTGGAGTTTTATCTGAGTTTTAATATGGTTGTGAATATCAGTAATAAATATTTGCTATATAAACCAGTAACAAGTCTGTCTTTGTTGTCAGTGTTTGACTACAGCTACCGGGACTATATCCTGTCGTGGTACGTCCCGCTGAGCCGAGATGAGGGCCAGCTGTACCAGATGCTGTCAGAGGACTTCTGGGAAATGATCAAACAGCTGCGCATGCGTCTCTCCGAGGTGGACGTGGTCAACCTGGTGTGTAACGACACGGTCAAGACCCTCCACACACACTTCTGCGACCTCAAAGCTGCTAACACACGGTGAGACACACAACACTCGACACACACAGTGCATTGAGGAAGGTGATCCGGCAGGTTCTGTTCATTGGTTTGTTTTCAGCATTCATGATTATCTATCTCAAAATCATGAAACATTAGGGCAGGGAATTAACTCAAATTTCACTATTCGATTTACAAACTTGCAATTCAATTCCAATCTCGGGTCATTTGGAGATTTATATGTATTATATTTATGTAAATAGGGTGAATTTAGGTTGTTTGCGACACTTTTCCTCAGTAATTTCAATGGCAAAAAGTATCACAATCAACCTGAGTTCACCCCATATATATATATATATATATATATATATATATATATATATGAAGAGTTCAGATGCAAAAGTCTCTAAGTGCCATTTGAAATTTTCTTCTAAAATGACCATTTTTATTAAGCTTGTATATTTAAGTTCAGTAATTTCACTTAAATGGCAATGAAGATTACCTATTAATTGTCATTTAAGTGAAATTACTGAACTTTAATATACAAGCTTGATAAAAATGGTCATTTTAGAAGAAAATTTCAAATGGCATTTAGAGGCTTTTGCATTTGAACTCTTCATATATATATATATATATATATATATATATATATATATATACACTCACCGGCCACTTTATTAGGTACACCTGTCCAACTGCTTGTTAACACTAAATTTC